>JAJMFE010000047.1:0-76080 GCA_030574555.1 Tortispora phaffii | reverse complement strand
TGTTTTGGCTGTACTGGACCTTTTGAAAATACTGTACATGACTGCATTAGGTTTTCCTAATTAAAGGTTTCCGGTACTGAATTATCTGTCATTGCTAATGGACAGCTAATGCTAGCACTGTATGCTAAAATTTATTCATCTTAAGCCACTTTGTAATGTCATTTAGACCAATTGAATTATTGCGGCTACACGTCGGCTGTTAAAATCTTTGGATACGAATTTATTGTGTAGCAAGTAAATAACCGTAATTCACAGATGAGATCACCCGGCTGGGCAGCATTGAATTGAATATCACGGCGGTCTTAAAATGACAATGAAAATCAGTTAGACAAATAATAATTCAAAATAATTTAAGTATATGCCTCGGTAATGGAATTCCGCATCTGTCAGCTTAAGCAACGGCTATTGTTTATTGTAGCCTCAAACGTTAAGACCGAAGTAAACACTTTAGTTTGAATTGCAGACCAAAAAAATCGAGATCATTTATAAAGTGAACTCCTATGTATTTGCAACTCAGAGCAAATAATTATTTGAATAAAAAAAGATATACTAAGTTGCAAAAACCGTTATATCTTAAACCAGAAGTCACTTTTTTCTGGTTAAGCTGTTGTTTCAAAATCAGATAATCATGTAATGTTTCCGGCTTGGCGGCAGTAAGCTGTCATTAGTAACTTTATTTTGATAATGCATTTCTGAAAGTTTCTGTCAATATTAATAGAAGAGCTGTTTATAACAATATTCACTAATGATCAAGACAAATTATATCAAATTTGCTAAGTGCTCTAAAACTTATAATAAATACTCGTCTTGAAAATATATACATCGAACTATTTTTTTAATCACTGTGCTTAACCGCTAAGAATCTCGTAAATTCTTCAGGTTAGCTATTAAGTTTATCACAACACTTTCCTTTTAACTTGAGGCTGAACCAGAATTGTTTCCGCTTCCTACCTTCAGAAACAAGTCTACCAGGATTGAAGACAAACATTATGGAAAAATAGAAAACAAAAGATAATGAATACTTATCACACAATAAGAATACTTATCACACAATAAGAAAACTTGACAACTTGTGTTGTAACTAATCTTACAGTTTCTGCGGTTCAATGTCGCTTGTGCCAATGAGGTTTACTCTAGTGGTTTAAATTTGATCAACAAAACCTATTTAGCTTTTTTAATTTAAATGGGGCGGCTTTTATTGATATCTTTCAATATTTAAAGCCACTGCCAAAACATGAATTTCCTATTATCTTCTCAGTCATGTTGTCCGTCAAACTACTCTTGGGTTTGCTGTTCTCATATACGCACGCAGAACCGTTTCAAGCTAATGTTCTCGTTCAATACAATGGTATTAACTCTACCATAAAAAATGAAGTAATCGAACAAGGAAATTATTTTGCGCCTTCCACTGTCGACACTTTTGAGGCCACGTTCGATGATACAGTCGTAGCTCCAAACTGGCTTGCTTCTTGCCCGAATGGTGGTTATTTAGGGTATGACAAGGATTCCTATAGTTTTGAAACGCCTAGTGTATATATTAATGGGATTTTGGCATGTGTTACGGATACCGCTTCAGCTATAACGTGGTACGAAGTTGATACTGGTGGAGTTCTCTCTCCTAGTATTAGTACTACGGAATCCCAGACCGTGTGTTTTGTAGCTAGTACGGCCGATCCTACTGTTCCTGTTTTTAGTTTCATTGCCGATTACATCAGTGTCGACAACTCATATACGACTACGCGCTACCCTGCCACCGTACAAAATGTCGCCATTCAAACTCCGACTTCGACTTCGACCTCGAGTACTCCCACCTCTACTTCAACAGAGACTACTGGTACTACTTCTACCGAGACTACTACCACGGAGACTACTACCACGGAGACTACTACCACGGAAACTACTTCCACTGAAACTACTAGTGCCACTTCTACCGAGACTGCTACTGGTTCTACCTCAAGCGGAACTGCCACTGAATCTACTTCCACTGAGACTGCCACTGGCTCTACCTCTTCTGAGACTGCCACTGAATCTACTTCCACTGAGACTGCCACTGGCTCTACCTCTTCTGAGACTACTGGTTCTACCTCTTCTGAGACTGCCACTGGTTCTACTTCCACGACTTCTACTGATTCTACCAGTACTACCTCCACTGATACCACTAGCGTCACTAGCTCGTCGTCGTCGATTCCTGAGCCTACTTCCATTGGTATAATCTTAGAGATCCGCCAGAACACTTTAACTCTTGGCTATCTCGACCCTGCGGACACTTTAGTGGGTCCTACCGAGTCTTCTTGGCTCTACAGGGATTCTCCTTCTCGCATCTATGGTGATATTGGTGTTTTGGGAGTCTTGGGTGATACTCTTGTCCAGCAGCCTTATGTCGGCAACGAGAAACGTCAACAATTCGTGCCTATTTCCTCTCCGGTGACCCCTAATGAACCGATTTCATTCAACGGCCAACAAAATGTCTTCTTGTGTGGACGTGAACTGCGTATGGTCGGAGAACCTGGTTGTCTCGAAGTTTCAGTAGACCCTGTTCCTTCTGAGCATACTTCGTCTACTACCACTACCGGAACTAGAACTTCTACTTCTTCTTCTACTAGTCATACCGGCACTGCTACTACTACTTCTGATTCTACTAGCAACACTGGATCGGCTACTTCGACTAAAGGCTCAACTGATGTTGTTACTACCACCAAGACTGCAACTGCTACCGACACCGATTGCACAACTGGATGTGCTTCTACTGCCACCAAGACTATTACTTATTGCAAGTACGAGACTTGCAAACCTTTCGTTTGCCCATGCACTACTATCCCCGCTGGTTATACTACCACTATCATTGTTGGACCTAAGACTATCATCGATGTATGTCCTGAGACCATGACTGTGCCGTATACCAAGTATACTGAGACTGCTACTGCTACTGCCACTGGAAGTGTCCGTCCTGCCGACAAGGAGACTTCCACTGGAGCTGTGCAACCCACCGGCCAAGAAACTTCTACTGGAGCTGTTCATCCTACCAATGTCGTGCCCAGTTCTGGTTACAAGCTTCCTGTTTCTTGGGCTTTAGTCGCCATGTGTTTCTTCATGTTGTAAGAGACCATTTTTATATATTATATAGTACATTTTGAGCTATTATATGAACTTGAAGTAGCTTGTAAATCAGAAATTGAATATAAAATGTATTATGTCATTTAAGTAGTCTCTGAAAAATACAAGTTGTAGGTTGACTGACGGTTTAATTGCTATTAAAGCTACAGCTAATTGTTACTATAATTCAACTAGAAATCCTGTACATAACCGGGTGGAGAACCTTCATTTTACTTGATGACAGGTGTTAATAGCTAAAGTGGTAGAATATCAATAATACAGCATTAAGTAGCTAACGCTAGAGAGAATAATTGATGTGAGACCAAAAAACAAATTATATATCTCGAAATCAAAAGGTATAGTCAGGATTACAGAATATAGTTCAGTCTTAGTCATTTCAATTAAAGTTGATGTATCTAGTAGGATCACAAGTTAGTCTACTCATTGTAGGGATATGTCGATACTTAGCAAGGTCTTTCTTGAACGAAAGAAGTTATGGGTATAATTCATCTTGTTGAATGCAATATCGCATCCGCCTTATAAGAATTCATCTTACAATTTTGACTGAGTTGATAAGCCAATTGAAAAATTAGTAACTTGGGCAACCAAATAATTTCAAGCGGGGAATTAGATACAGAGCTCCTCCCCGATGTGTTCTGTCCCTTTATTGTATCCATGTGGGGCTGAATCAGGCCGGTTACGATTCATTATGGAAAATTAATCAGATGAAGAGCTGTTGGTAGTATTACCTCCTAACTCAGCTTATTTTCTTTGGCAATATATCCATCGAGGTTGTATCTGGAAGATCTCGTGTAACAGACTATAGGTACATGATTTACCATAAGAACCTAGCACTAGAGATACACGCTGTTTAAAGTAGGTTTAGGAAAAGAAACAGACACCAGTGTGATCATCCATTCAAGTCGAGGGTTACAGTACTGGCAACGATAGAATCGAGGTCAGTTAGCTGCTCAAAAGTAGAGACTATACGAGTCAAATACACCGATAAGACAGCCCGATGGTTTGCTTGATTTTGATTTTTACCTAAAGGTGATATGGAGGAAAAGAATAGAACGCTATCAGTGACGATGATATCACACGGTGACAGCTGCAAATGATTGCCCTCCATCATGGCAAGTAGATCCGTGACAATAAAAGCACAGTAAACCAAAAATTTTAATATGACGCTACCTTGTGAAATGTCCAATTTAGATAATCATAATTTGAGTAAGAGAGGCTGTGAGTCTCATAGACTCAAAAGATCGAGCTGAAAGTGAACTATACAAGTAGCGGTGAGTGATATTGAAAACAAAGGGTTGGTATCAACTTTGAAACAGCTAATGCTGTTGTTTAGAAAACAATTAGTGGGTAAACAGTAATGTCAGATACGTGAGATGCATAAATGCACCTGCAGCTAGAGTAAACTGATCAGTATCAGCAGGATGATATTCCAGTGTTTTATAACTAACATTGAAATAAAATAAAAAAGGGACCAAAAAAAAAAGAAAAAAAAATGTTTTGATATAAAAAATCGTTCAGTCTGCACTTAATAGGTGTAATATGTACATGAGGAGACGTGCGTATGAGGTACGGGTAAAGTGCCGCAGGGGGCTTCGATGAAAACAGATATGAAGGGATAAATGTGAAAGGTCATAAACTCATAATATCGTGGAAAATAGGGGAACGCAAAGGAAAGAAATCAAGAGAAAGGGACCCAGAAAAAAAAAAATCATCAAAAAAAAAAAATTTTAAGATTTGTACCTAGTTCCGTCTTTCAATTTGAATGAAGAAGAAATTACATCCAATCCCGAGTCTGGCCTCGAGCCAGTTCCAACACGACCCAGCCATGAGTTTCCGGGTCGGTAATCTCTTCGGGAACACGGGTGATGACCATAGCATAGGTGCTCTGTTGGACTTTGTCTGGCACTCCGGCGGCGATTTCGCCGGTCTTTGCGTCCTTGTATAGATGGATCTCTTGAGCGCGACAGCTAATGACAAAGACCGGGACGTCGGAAGGCGGGAGGATTTTGGCAGACATGATGTCCACGCCACGAACATCGACGACGCGGCCAGCCGGAACAAGGCCGGCTTCGATGTACTGTTTAGCCGACGCAGCCCAAATGTTGTAAGGGGCTTCCGAGAGCCATTTCTTCAGCACTGGGGCATCGCCTTTCACGTAGGCGTCCAAGATCTCCGGCAAGATATATTCCCTGATTTCGCGAAGAAACCCATCCTGGGTAAAAGACGGATCCATTTCTTTAAAGATTCGAACGACGCGAGCTTGTTCGGTCTCGGCAAACAACCCGCCGATTTTCTCGCCAATCGAACGGAGACCCAGCACAAAGCCGTTTTCACTCTCGTCGACGGACTCTTTAACGGAACGCAGAGTCTTGAAAATGCCCGACGAACTCTTGAACTCGTCCCAGCGGGATTTAAACGACGGCTCCTTCTGCTGGTCGTGGACCACCACATGGGCCCCGGCTTCCTGGTTGGGTTTCACGGGACCGCCGCGAGCCTGCTGCAACTTGAGCCGTTCCTGTTCCAGCGCCTCGCGGCGTTTCTGGCGCATTTCCTTGGTCTCAAACCCGCCGTAGCGAATGCTGCTGCCGTCGTCAATCACCTCTTTGATGTCCTTGTACACGGCGGTTTTGCGAATGGGTTCTGTGGCTGCGTTCAGACCCTCGGCGGTCGTCGAGGCAATTTTACGGGTGACTTTGGCAGGCGCCGACTCCCAGGCGGACGTGGCAACGTCTCCTACCACTTTTCCGGCTTTCTTTAAAGTTTTCCCGGTCGCAGTAGATGCAAATGATGTGCCGGACCGAGCCTTGTCGTAAGCCTCTTTGGCTTTCCGATAAGCCTCGGATTCAGACATTTTGCCAGTAGCGTCAGTGAGGGCTTTGACGTCTTCTTGAAGTTCCTTGTTTTTGCTCCATTCTTTTTTAAAGGTTTCTACAAATATCTGGAATGGAGACCGAGGGTTTGGCGGGGCTTTATTGTGGCAAGCCGTGGAAGTGCCGAAACTTCTTTGGACGATTACTCGAGATGCCAATCCCGCCGTCTTGTTCCGTACAATACTCATTTGATATATAGAACTAGTTTTAATAATAAATGAACCAAGTAAAAGTCTTGGTTTAGAGAATACCAAGAAATTTGGATATTCTTTAAAGAAATTAAGTAGTAGTGTTAGTTGGCGATGATGGGTTTAGTTTTTTTTTTATTTTTAAGGGGTAGGGTTCTTTTTGGTACTGAGATGGTTGGGATACTAGATTTGCTAGGGCAGAAAAATCAATGAAGAATAACTATATAACTAATAAGAAATATTGCTAATTCTCTCTCTGTTTTGTAGTGTCCCAAAATTGAAGAAAATGTCAGAAATGCCGACAATTAATTACATTAGTAATAGTTATCGACAGTGGACTTATTAGATATTTCCTAACAATGATAAACTACAGAGTAGATTTCGATTACCTTATTATGATTATTATTATTATTATTATTATTATTATTATTATTGTTATTATTATTTTCTTTTTTTCTTTTTTTTGTCAGTAATCGATCTCAAATGCATACGTACTGTCGGCCTGTCACACCTTAATTACCGGTTTATTGTCCTGTAATAATGCCTATAATCCGGTATAATACCGAATGAGTCGAATGAGTCCCCCCTCGCAAGCAATCTCGCCAGGAAGTCTAACATTTTCTCCAAATATCCAATCCGAGTGCTTTTTTCGCAACTTGAATAGGTTTGGCAATTGTATTGCTATATCGCGATTGGCCGGATAAGCTGTGCGACCGACGGCGATCGTACTTCCAAACTTTATTCGGGGGTGTTTTTTCTCTTAGGGTCGTTCGACCCCCAAAACCCAATATCCCACCGTGGAATATACACTGTCCAAGTTCTGGTTCAGTTAGTTCAATATAAAGTGTTATTTTGCTCCATTTTGGACAAATTATCTTGCTGAAATATATTCGATTTATTGTTATACTATTAGATAGCAAAGAATGCTTATTCTCAGAAACCTTTCTAGCATCCGTCGTCGTATCGGACCAACAATCTTAACCTTTTAGAAATAAGGTTGTCATCGTTTCCTCGGAACGTCTCAATGATAGGTGGCTTTGCACATGTTGCTGCTATTTCGATACATACATATATCCATATTATTTCTTTTAACTACACTACTAGTGCTAGACTGACCCATGCTATATTTGTTTCGTCTATACGTTGTCCACCTTTCCTGGTTATCGACTATCCTCCAATTTCGATAACACCTCGAAGTTTGTGTCAAAATCTACTAATGTCCCTCCACGCCTGCGAAATAACTTTATTTGCTATCGTCCAATAATATCGCTTACTTTTCGGGTCTCTCGTCTATCAAGGTCAGGGTCAGGGTTTGGCCCAACGGCCGGCTCCGGGGCAAGATAATATAAGTATTAGTGCTCGTGCCCCAACTCTTCTTTTCTTCATTATTCTCTTTCTATACACCAATATCAATTATACTAGGTAAGTCTTCTTCTGATTTCAGATCGTGATATATTTTGTGAACCCTTTTTCTTCCCAACTGTCGACTATTTTCGCCCTATAATCTCAACTACCTTAATCACTGTGATCCCGGCGATATTTCGGTCCCAGTTTTTAAGGCCCCCAAACGGATGCCTTCTGCAGCCGCCGGCTGTAGTGGTTTGCTATTTACTCTGTTAGTAGTGTTTAATAAACTGCTATAATAATGCCTTTGGATTTTCACTCTGACGGGTTTTCTTCTCTTGGTTTTTTGCTCTGATAAGCAAAAATAGTAGCTGTCTCTGTGAAAGTCGGGTTTATCTCTTTCCTGGTTGGTTGCCGTCCTCCCTCCGACTCTTGCGCCCGTTACTGTTTATTTTCCCAACTTCATCTGATCTATATCCACTGCACTACTTTTTTGTCTTCGAATATTGCATTCTTTTTTGTTCAATGCTTTTATTATTATCATATTCTGTCGGTTTACCTGTCAGTCCAGTCATTTTCAATGCACTCCTGTCTCTTAATCATATGCAGTGGATTGTGGTTAAATTTAGACTGGGTAACTGAAACCTTATTTTGTCTTTTCGGGAAACCACCCATTCACAGCTTTAGAATTCTATCTCTTTAATTTAAGCCTTTTTCGGTAACGCCTTTCGTCCGTATTAGGTTGACACAGTCTGAGTTTCTTGGATCTTAATCTTATTTTTGTTACAAAATGTGCTCACAAGAAAAATTCAAAAAGGAGAAAAAAAAAATTTCAGGACTAATGTGAGGGTTAGTCATCTCCGATTATAGTGTGATGAAGATTTAGAAAGTCATGTGTGATGATGATCGGTGACACTTTTTTGGGATAGGTGCTGTTATCATGGGATGCGATGTTAGATTAGTGGTATACTATATTCACTGTACCGCTACGCTATGCTAATACCTAATAGTGATTATACTCAATCGCATTAATCATGTCATCAATTCCAACGTCTTCAGACTTGGTTTATCATAGGACCCTGTGACTTAAATTGGTCAGCCTATTATGCTTTGACAGTTTCTACTGGACGATAAGGCACGAACTGACATGACAAGCTTGGGATTATTCGGGCACCGTATAAATTATATATATCCCTCTCCAAGGACTTTTTTTTCCCTCCTTGAATTCTTATCTTCTTCTACTTTTTATATCTCGATCTGATCTTTTTCCACGAAAGTCTTTTGTATCGTTTACTAACCTTTTACAGAAATGGACTCTAAATCATCATCTGTTGCGTCGAACTTGCAGAAGTACCTGTCCTTGGACCAGCGTGGCAAAATCATGGCAGAATACGTCTGGATTGACGGTACCAACGGTCTGCGATCAAAATGCCGAACTTTGGACTTCAAGCCCTCGCATCCTTCCGAGCTTCCGGTCTGGAACTTTGACGGTTCTTCTACCGACCAAGCCCCCGGCGACAACTCGGATGTGTGGCTTCGTCCGGTGGCTATTTTCCCCGATCCGTTCCGTCTTGGAGACAACATTATTGTGTTGGCTGCTTGCTACGACTCCAATGGTGCTGCCAACCGATGTAACCACCGCCATAAATGCGCTGATTTGATGGAGCGTTACAAAGATGAACATATTTGGTTCGGTATTGAACAGGAGTACACCATGTTTGATTCCAATGGTAACGTCTACGGCTGGCCCGTAGGAGGCTTCCCTGCGCCGCAAGGTCCTTACTACTGTGGAGTTGGCAACAAGAAGGTATTTGGCCGCGACGTTGTTGAGGCCCATTACCGGGCCTGTTTATATGCCGGTGTCAACATCTCCGGCATCAACGCCGAGGTGATGCCCTCCCAGTGGGAGTTCCAGGTCGGCCCTTGCGAGGGTATTGATATGGGCGACCATTTGTGGATTGCTCGCTACTTGCTCATCCGGGTGGCTGAGGAGTTCGGTGTATCGATTTCGTTCCACCCCAAGCCTTTGGAAGGTGACTGGAACGGAGCTGGCTGCCACACCAACGTGTCGACGGAGGCCATGCGCTCGGAAGGTGGCATTAAAGCCATTAATGCTGCCATTGAGAAGCTGAGCAAACGCCATGAGGCCCATATTGCCGTTTACGGTGAAGACAACGAGAAGCGCTTGACTGGCCGACATGAGACCGCATCTATCTCTCAGTTCAGTTCCGGTATTGCTAACCGTGGAGCGTCGATCCGTATTCCTCGCTCGGTTGCTACTGAGGGCAAAGGATACTTTGAGGACCGTCGTCCGGCGTCTAACATCGACCCATATTTGGTTACTGGAGTGATTGCCGAGACCTTATTTGCTACTGAATAAGCGTGTTCTCTGCTTAATATTTTGACTATTATTATTTTTCCTCTTGGGGGAAGGGAGAAAAGGTTATCTCTCCTGCTATATGATTAAATTTTCGTGTTCTTTCTTTGCAATGGTTAATTTTTTCTGTTTTGGATATATATTATAATATAGTTAGTTCTGCATAAGAACCAATTGGTTTGAGTCCATGCAAAGAAGAACGAAACAGCCATGTCCCTAAACACAGTATTAATAAATCTTTTATTTAACAGTACTTAGATATCTTGTAGTATATATTTTAAGAAACCGAAATTGAAATAACAAGTATTAAATCTGCTATTATTGGAATAACTCCAAGATAAGGTTTTTTTCTCTGACTGACATAGCGCAACCCATGCCAGTCAATAGTCAGTAGTCAGTAGTCAGTCATACATTTAAGGCCTCTTTTTACCTATTTCTCTCTTTTTACCTATTTCTTACCTTTCGACACTACTTTCTCAGAAAAGTTGCAGTTATCTATTTTCTCTGTAGACACAATTGGGATTTATTAGCTTGAAATATTAACCGTTTGACTGTTTATAAGGTCACTAATATTTTTTGCAATTTATTACTCCCTGTTTAGCCTCTTTTTTTCATTTTGTCCTATTATATCCCGCCAAACCGGGATTTTCTCTTATCTATTGAACCCTAGTTTTCTAGGTTTTTTTGTATGCTCTATTCTTCCACTACTGCACAAGACTATCTTTCTGACCAGATTTGGCGCTGTATTGGACTATAAAGAGTAAAAAAAGAAAGAACGGATAGATTAATAATTTATTTATTTTGGTTAATTTTTTTTTTCTTTCTTTTGTTGTCGTCGTTTAACGGAAAACTCAGATGTTTATCGCATACCGGGTGAAAACCCTGGCCCATAGTACCAAATGGTGCAGAACATTGGCTACAGCTGCTAGTACGCAATTAAAGAATCTTGACCGAGCCACATTTACTATTCGAGACGGTCCTGTGTTTTCAGGCCGGTCGTTTGGGGCGAATTTGAATGTTTCGGGCGAAGCGGTGTTTTCCACGGCGCTAGTGGGCTACCCGGAATCGATGACGGACCCGAGTTACCGGGGCCAGATCCTGGTTTTCACGCAGCCGTTGATTGGCAACTACGGGGTGCCTTCGGGCTCGTCGCGGGACGAGTTTGGGCTGTTGAAGTACTTTGAAAGTCCCAAGATCCAGTGTGCGGGCATTGTGGTGTCGGACGTGGCGCTGCAGTACTCGCATTGGACGGCGGTGGAGTCGCTGGCGTCGTGGTGTGAGCGGGACAACTGTGCTGCGATCACCGGGGTCGATACTCGGGCGATAGTGACGTATTTGCGGGAACAAGGGTCGTCGCTGGGCCGCATTACGGTGGGCGAGGAGTACGATGCGGATCAGGACGAGGCGTTTTTCGACCCGGGCGCGGTGAACTTGGTGCAGCGCGTGACGACGGCCCAGCCGTTCCACGTGCCGTCTCCAAGCGGCGAGTTCCATGTGGCGGTGCTGGACTGCGGGGTGAAGGAAAACATCTTGCGGAGTTTGGTGTCGCGCGGAGCGTCGATCACGGTTTTCCCGTTCGACTACCCGATCCAGAAAGTGGCGCACCATTTCGACGGGATCTTTATCTCGAACGGACCGGGAGACCCGACGCACTGCACGACGACGGTGCAGAATTTGCGGCAGACGCTGGAGATCTACGACAAGCCGGTGTTTGGGATCTGTTTGGGCCACCAGCTGCTGGGGATAGCGTCCGGGGCGAAGACGATCAAGCTGAAGTACGGGAACCGGGCGCACAACATTCCTGCGCTAGACCTGACGACGGGCCAGTGCCATATCACGTCGCAGAACCACGGGTATGCTATAGATATCTCGACGCTGAACCAGAACGAGTACATGGAGTATTTTGTGAACTTGAACGACGGCAGCAACGAGGGCATTATCCATAAAAGCCGGCCGATATTTTCGACGCAGTTCCACCCTGAAGCCAAAGGAGGGCCGCAGGACTCGGCGTTCTTGTTTGACAAATACGTGAGTTTGCTTCGCGAACACCGGCCGTCGCATGCCAACACTGCTCCGAGCCCGTTGCTGGTCGACTTGCTGGCCAAAGAACGAGTCGAGCGCTAGTAGCGCTATTAGCGCTACTAGTGCTACAATTATTGTACTATCTAGTATTGTTCTGCTACTATTTAGGATATTAGCAGTAGTGGCAGCACTAGGCTGCTACTGCTACTATTGTAACTATCTAGTATTATTCTGCTATTATTGTTTGTATTGTAGATATTATTCTGCTGCTTCTGCTATTTGTATTGTAGATATTACTCTTCTGCTTCTGCTATTTGGGCTCCTAACCTTATTTCTCCCCATGGATCTGTATAACCAGCCAGTGGTCTTTGATAATGTACGTAATCTAGTAAATAAATCCAATAGAATATTAACCTAGGGCTCTGGAGTATTGAAAGGAGGATTTGCCGGCACCGAGTACCCGAAATTGTACACTCCAGCCTTGGTGGGCCGAGTAAAACATCCTCGAGTAATGGCTGGCGGATTGGATGCCACTATTTTGGTAGGCCAGGCCGCTCGAGACAATCGCGGATTGTTAAAACTAAGTCATCCCATGGAACATGGCGTGGTTAATAATTGGTCGGATATGGAAAAACTGTGGAGTGCGGCGTACGAGGAGTTACGGGTGTCTGAATCGGCCACCAGCGAACACCCGGTGTTGCTTACCGAGCCGGCGTTGAATCCACAGGCCCACCGCGCCAAATTGTGCGAGTTGTTTTTTGAACGCTACGGTGTTCCTGCGTTGTATATTGGGATCCAGGCTGTTTTGGCGCTATATGCCAGTGGACGGACCAGTGGATTGGTGTTGGATGTGGGGGACGGAGTATCGCACGCAGTGCCGGTGGTGCAAGGATTATCGATTTCCAATTGTACTCAACGATTAGATTTGGCGGGTCGCGACGTGACTCGAGAGTTGGCGGCCCAGTTGCGGCGTAGCCAGCCGCTGGAAGGCTCTTTGCTTACACTTACTACTACGGCCGAGTTGGATGTTGTGCAGCAGATCAAAGAAGCTCGTTGTTTTGTGAAATCCTCTCGAAGTTCTTCGGTAGGTGCTGCTGCTTCGGTAGGTGCTGCTGCATCTGCAGCAGCAGTGACTGGTGCTGCTACCACCACTGAATCGGCAGATCAGCAACAGTATACTCTGCCCGATGGCAGAATACTAACTCTGGGCAACGAACGGTTTCTGGCGCCGGAAATCCTGTTTAGTCCAGATCTGGTTGGTGTTGAGTTTGGCGGGGTCCAGGATCTTGTGGGCGATGCTATTTCTCGAGCAGATCTGGATCTTCGGGCAGATTTGTGGTCGAACATCGTGCTGGCCGGTGGAACCACAATGCTGCGCGGGTTTGGCGACCGTCTACTTAGCCAGTGTCGTCGCTTAGCGCCGGCAGATATGAAAATCAAAATCTTTGCACCTCCAGAACGCAAGTTTAGTACTTGGATCGGAGGCAGCATTCTTGCGGGCTTATCGACATTTCGAAATATGTGGATCACTGCTGCCGACTGGCAGGAGAACCCTGACATTATTCACTCCCGGACGCTATAACAGCTGACAGTTGTTTCAACTATCTTTTCAACTATCTTTTCAACTATCTCTAAGATATTTGCTCTCCTTACTTGGTTTTACTCTCCTTTGCTCTTCTTTGCTCTTCTTTGCTGTTACCGCACTACCGCTACACCGCTACTCTACTACACTTCCTACAAAGAGATAATACCAAATTCAAATTCTAAGCGCAGGTTCATATCGCGCTGTACCTCGTCTCCCATAAAAAACACCCACTCTGTTCATCCTCATATTATTAGGATTAGCAAGACCATGACATGACAGATGAGTCTTTTTTATTGTTTCGTCGTTGCTGCTGTTGCTGCTGTTTAGCTGGAAATAGTACGTTTAACCTTCCCCCAGAACCCGTCATCCTTTAAAGGTCGACGAACTCGAGGAGGAGAAATCGATCGAACCACATTGCCTGAACCACCTCGTCCGATCTTATAAGTCGGAGGAGCTACTTCTAAAGCTTTATGGACCTCTTCGAGGTATTGGTCCGGAGTCATGGTTGGCATATGACGCACAGAATGGACGTTTCCAGCCCCGCCTCGTCCCGATCGATAAATGGCTTCAGGAGAAGTGAAAACCTGGACTGGAGCATTGGTGACAGTAGCAGTCAATTCAGGGGTAGAAGAAGAAATGTTTCCTGCCCCTCCTCGACCAAAGTGAACACCAGACATGAAGAGAAGAAAAATAAAGTCTTGAATATAGAACCTAGTTTGAACAACTAGGAAGAAGAAAGAAATGAAAAGAAAAAGAAAAGAAAAAGAAAATGAAATGAAAAAAATCCGACTTTGTGAATTGACAACTCGCGGAAATAGAGGGTTTATATAGAAAAAGAAAAGGAAGACCGGAATGAGGAAATTATGAAGGGTATTTTCATTTACGCGGGGAAAAGAAAACCTTATTGCGTGATGGTTTGGTTTCATTTAGAAGAAAAAAAAAAGTAAAAAAAAAAAAGGAAAAAAAAAAAGGGTTTTCACTATAGGGTTTTTGCGTCACAGTCGATGTAAGAAACCCCGGAGTGGGAATTAGCCAAAGAAAAAGTATTGAAAGATATATTTTCCATATAATTAAAGAACTGAAGAATATGGCGGTTTAAACGAATATAGAAAAAAAAGATTAGAAGTGGTTAGTTATGGCTGATGGTCAATAATGAAAGAAGTCCCCACACTAGGGCCAAGAAGATCTTATGCCGAAAAAGGTTCTTACTGAGTCATGGAGGGAGAGTCATCCAATGAATTTGCGGGGCGGCCGAAGTTAAAACAAGCCAATGAAAAGTCTTCGGTGTGTAATGTGCTTAATTAGCAAAAATAATAGAAAGAGAAAAGAAATGAAAAGAAAAGAAAAAAAAAAAGAAAAAATGGAGGAGAAGAACAAAGTAAGAAGAACACAACTGTCAGTAGGCTGCCACTACTTTGGCAAACTGGTATACTGAATCTTCAATTATGGTGAACAGTCTTGTGGATTACAAGATCTAAGGAATTGACCATCCTAGACGGTTTAGTTTGGCGGCTCGAAGTCTTGGCGAAAAAGAGTTGTTTTAGCCGCCTTTAGTGAATTGTGATACAATGTCTCGATTAGTGAGTGGTATGGTTCAAATTCTAATTTCCATATTAATCACGTCACATTTCTACACTCCCAACTAAAAGGACCATTAGATTCTAGCTTCCCAAAGAATGATATGAGATAATCATCTATTGGAAGTTATTGGAACTTGTGGCATTATTAGAACTGCTGGCATTATGAGAACTGCTGGAATTATTGATATTTGCTAACAAGTTGTTTCTGTTTTTGTTTCTGTTCTAACATTGTCTAATAGTAGTGGCGCCTATAGTAGTGGCGTTGCTCCCGACCCACTAGGGCTATACGTTCAACAGTCACGCCGAACCCTAGATGGACACTCCCACGCAGAGACCCTCCTTCCACCCTGGTTGTCGTACACCTTTAAATTGCTAACTATTTCTCTCATATAATGGCTCAGGTCACTCAGGATTCTTTGCAGCTCCGCGGCACTCTGGAAGGCCATTCTGGCTGGGTCACTGCTTTGGCGACTTCGCCCGAGAACCCAGACCTTTTGGTCTCGACTTCTCGTGATAAATCCGTCATGATCTGGCAGATCACTAGGGACTCCGAACAGTACGGACTCCCGCTCCGTTCTCTCCACGGCCACTCCCATATTGTTTCCGACATTGCTCTTTCCAGTGACGCCAAGTATGCCATCTCGTCCTCCTGGGATCGTACCCTGCGTCTGTGGGACCTGCACTCCGGCAAGACCATCCGCACCTTCATCGGCCACGAGGGCGACGTTCTGTCGGTTTCCTGGTCGCCCGACAACCGCTTGGTCATCTCTGGGTCCCGGGACAAGACCATCCGTCTGTGGAACGTCTTTGGCGACCTTAAGCACACCATCACCGCCGCCAACAAGGGCCACACCGACTGGGTTTCGGCGGTCCGATACTCGCCGTACCCGGACACTCCTATGGCCGTGTCTGCTGGTTGGGATAAGAAGATCAAGGTAAGTTATTTTGCTGCTGCTGCTGCAGTAAGCAGCAGTGCAGCACTAAACAACAGCGGCTCTTGTAATGCTGTTGTTGTTGCTGCAACTATTGCAACTATTGCAACAGCTGCAGCTATCGCTGCAGCTATTGCTAGTGCTAGTGCTGCTAGCGCGCGATGATGTGTGATATAATATTTGCTACTTCAGAGGCTCTGGCCAATGAGACACAATCTTAATCTATATCTGAGCGACGGCTGCTTCTATCTCTCTCTAACTATGTTACTAACTCCAGGCCTGGGATGTCAAACGTCTCAAACTCCAATCTGAATCTGTAGGCCACAACGGCAACATCAACACCATCACCATTGCCCCCGATGGAACTCTGTGTGCTACCGGTGGAAAGGACGGCATTGCCCATCTGTGGGATCTCCACGAGTCGAAGGGCCTGTACTCCTTGGACGCCGGCGACGAGATCCATGCCTTGGCGTTCTCTCCTAACCGATTCTGGCTCTGCGCGGCCACTTCCTCTGCCATCAAGATCTTCAACTTGGCCAACCGCCTGCCGGTCGACGAGGTCCGCCCTGAATCTATCGGCAAGGCCCGGGCTCCCGAGTGTGTTTCTTTGGCCTGGTCGCCTGACGGACAGGTTCTTTATGCCGGCTACACCGACAATGTCATCCGTGTCTGGGAAGTCATGACCACCACCCTGATCAACTGATTAGTGACCATTCTGTACGACCTCTTGTACCAACGATGTACGATTCTTCTAGTTGTGCTGTAGAAGCTGTGAGGCTGTGAGGCTGTAGAGTGTTATAGAGTGTTATAGAGTGCTGTGAAGCTTCTGAATCTGCTGAAGCTTAATGTTCTACTGCTGTTTATAATTCAGTTTGTAATTTAATTGCGTAATTATATTATTACTATTAGAATGCATTGTTTTTGTATCTTCTGTTGTTCTTTATTACTATCCTGTAGGTATATTATCTTATACTACAAACTCTAATATACTTTAGCATTCACTACACAATACACAATATCTCTATTTACTACACATTATCTCTATTTACTACTTTATCTCTTTTTACTACACATTATCTTTATTCTCACAAATTATTTCTATTTTGCTATAATCTCACACATTGTCTTTGTTGCACTATTCTCAATTATGCTAAAATCGGTTGATCCTTCACCAATCATGCATGGCCTGGGCCCTGGTAGTTTTTTCTGCGGTAGTTCTTTCTACAATAGTTTTTTCTACAATAGTTTTTTCTACAGTAGTTCTTTTTACACTAGTACTACACTAGTTCTACACTAGTTCTACACTAATACTACACTAGTACTACAATAGTACTACACTAGTTCTACATTAGTTCTACAATAGTTCTACAGTAGTTCTACAGTAGTTCTTTTCTGTGCAGTATTTCTGTGCAGTTTTCCTGTTTTCTATCGTTTTCTGTTTTTATCGTTTTCTGTTTCTATCGTTTCCTCTTTTTATCGTTCATGTCATCTTCTACTTCTAATAATGATCCTCCTTTACAACCGCCAGCAATCGTTCTGCTTCCTTCAATGTCCTCTTCGTCGGCTGAATCCAGTTCAGAACTTATTGTTGCGTCTCCGCTGGAATTAGATGTATCGGAAGAATACAGCAACTTCATGAGTCTTCCTGTATTGTTTAATTATATTCTTACATTTCCTGGTCCTCGTGCTCCAAAACTAGATGCCGATTCTACTGCCATTACCGATCAGCTTTCAATTATGCCTCCGGGAATTCCTGCCGTTCCCTTGTTCATAGCCATGTTGCGCACGTTTGCTTATGTTTCGGATATTCTGGAATTGTCTTTGACTATAATAAAACAATCTTCGGCTTCTCCGATCTATATTGCTCGCTTTATTTTGGAATGGACTCAACTTACTCCTCAAGATTTCGTCGATCCAAACCATATGTCTTTGCTTTTAGAAATCCTTTCGTTGCTTGAAGATTTTCCTTCCACTGCAAATGCTGCTTACTCTATTCGTACTACCTTGACTTTGCCTCCCATGGATTATGATCTTGTTTACGCTTTAGGAGACTCTTTGCCTGTACCTTCAGGCCCAGCTTCTCCTTCTTCTTCTACTTCCCTGGGTTCTCTTGGTTCTCCTGGTTCTCCTGGCTCTCTTGGCTCTCCTGGTTCTCCTGGTTCTCCTGGTTCTCCTGGTTCTTTAGCCCCTCCGAGCTCTCCGGGTTCTGTGGCTTCAACTTGTTCGTCTAACTCCAATTCTTCTAATACCTCGCAGCAACAACCGCAGCAACCGCAGCAGCAACGACCAACTTTGTATACCGTTCTTTCTCGAACAGAAATATCAGCAAAATCTCTGGGCGCTATAGACCAACTCTACTTTGGCCTGGCTCCTGAGACATTCTATAAAACGGTCTTATTCGATATATCGCCGATCCAGATCGCTTCCGAACTGATCTGTCTTGACTGGGAACGGTTTCGCGAGATTTCTCTACGGTGTTACGTTCGAAATGTATTTGCCAGTGGGAAATCCTCAGTTCGCCAGACTTACAAGCATTGCTTTGCTGCCTATAACAAAATTGTGTCCTTTCACAATACCGTGGCTGCCTGGGTAAACCAACTGTTGCAGGATGTGCCAGAATCTCTCCGAGTCGACCTGTTGGTGTTTTTACGGACCCTTTCGGTGATTTTGTATTCCTTAGGTGATTTCAATTGCATGTTTGCCGTGGTTCTCACTTTAGATGCCACCAGAACCAAATTCGCCGAGGAATGGGAAGAAGCCGAGGAGTTAAGTCCGGAAATAAAGCAATCCTGGCTTCCACACACTAGCAATCTCGATGTCAACCTTCTCTACCAGGAATGTCTGGCTACTGTCTCTACAGATCGAGGATACTATCACTATAAGAAAGTAATCCGAGACCGGATTGTTTCTGGGCGGTCTTATATTCCGATGTGGCCACGATTCCAGTCTCTACTATATCTTATTCATGAAACTAACCAGAGTGTTGACCAGGTCTCTCAGAAGATAAACTGGTACAAATGCCAACTATTTGGTTTGTGTTTAAGTGTGATATATTATGCTCTCCAGCGGCCTTTTGTGGTTTATAGTGATCCTCAGATTCGAGCCATAATGAACTCCATCAGCTTACAAAATCGATTCTAATTTCAAATTATCGATAATCATTATGGCTACATTATATCATTGTTCATAACTTTTTATACTTTGTTAATAATACTGTATACAAACCAGAGAGACACCAAAAAGAGAAAAACAATTAAAGAAAACCGATACCACAGCCAAAACCACAGCCAAAATTAGCTGACAAAAGAGTTTGGAGTAACAGTCGGTGTATAATAAGCCGACATTTCTGGTAAAACCGGAAGAGGCTGAGAGTGCTGGGGATCTGGGTCATTTGGAGCCGAGCCAGCGGGTCCAGGAACTAGAGCATAATGGTAGAATTGAGGAGATAACATTTGAGGCCAGAAGGAATCCGGGGAGTCCATATAGTAAGGAGGACGGGCCGCGATAGCAGTCGGAGAAGGGTTGGCGAACGATTCTGCCGGCGGAGAGTTGCGGGCCTGGATTATTGCCTGGGCCTGCTGGGGCGACACGGCACACATCCAGATGCGGGTCTTGTAGGTTCGGAAGAGGTCTTTGACGACGTCCCTAAAGTCGATTCTTCGACTGGCATTATAGAAGAAGGTGAGTTTGCGGCGATCCCATTGGTACTCGGCATCGACGACGGTCATCGAGAGGCCGCGTTCTTCTATTTTGGCCAGGCAATGTTTGCGGGCTTTTTCTTCGTCGGCGCGTTTGGAGAAGATTTGCTGGATCTCATCGGGATGGGCGAACCGCAGCAGGGGTTTGGGCTGGAGAGCCACCGACAAAGCCGGAGAAGGGTCTGAGTTTTTGGTGGGCGAAAGAGGGCCGTCGAGATCCGGCTGCTGGCGCAAGGTGGCATGTTGTTCGTTCTGCAGCATGAATTTGAAAGCTTTGGCGGTGTCGATATCGACCCGGGCTTTAACTACCCGTCCTAGATCTTTGCCCCGGTCTGCCTCGACTATAACCAAGTCTCCCGGTTCGGGAGCTATTGAAGCGGTGGTTGGAGACTGGAAGACGTCCATTCGGCCATTCTTGAACTCGACACAGTAGAGAACCTGTTGTGATAAATGGGGGACCATTGAAATTGAGGCTGGGTCGATCTTAGGGAAGGAAATGTCGCCGAGAAGAGCCTTACGAGAGTCTGGACAATAGGCCGAGGAGGTTTCGAAATAGAAGGCAACGTCCTGGCACAAGGCCTTAAACGTATCGATTTCTCGTTTATAGCTTGAATCTAAAGATTTGTCGGCAGCCAGAGCACTGGGGAGATGGTCGCGTAAAATGGAACTTCTCCGGGCTTGTGGAGGAGATCTACTGGAAGAGGAATGCGATGGAGGAGAATTTGCTGCTGCTGCTGCTGCTGCCGTAGCAGAGAAAGATAAAGTTCGAGACCGGAACGAAGCTGGTTGAGCATGATTCGATTGAGCATGATTCGGTTGAGCAGAAGTCGATTGAGCAGAAGTTGATGTCGAGGCAGAAGAGTCTAAAGAGAGATTGGCCAGGGAAAGATTCAAGTGTCGATCGTCTATATCGTTTCGATATAGATTTGCGGTAGAGACAGAACTAGTGCGTCTGCGATCGGCAACTGCATCAGCGGACGGGTTCCATAGCCGACTTGGAGGTAAATCGTGGGCTGGCGACGGCCATAAATCGAGATCGAGGTCGTAAGAGGAGCCGTGAGGAGCCGGTAACGATGTTGAAGGCGACAAATTGGAGTCCAAGGAAGTTGTATATAACGCATGGTTTGGTCTAGTTGAGAACTCGGCGGCATAACTGGGACGACGAGAATTAAAGGATGATAAGGACTGAGACGAGAAACGAGGTTGGGGAAGAGAGGACCAAGGTTGCGAATCGGTGACTGGCATATTACAAAAAAGGCGATAAGGCGATAAGGCGATAATAAAATGACAATTCTGACAATTCTGACAATTCTGACAAGAATTGAGAAAATCGGCCGATCCAAAAACAAGAGACAGGGATAGCTATTAGCGTTATTAGCAAACTTGTAGAAATCTAACCAAATAGTACGTCAGAATTACTTTAAGAAAAAAAGGAAAAGAAAAGGCTATAGATATTGTGGCCAAAATTATGTGCCCAAGTTTATAGCAAATATAATAAGAAAGAAGAAAAATGGAGGCGGTACCAAGAGAAGGAAAGTGAGGAGAATTAGGGTTTACGGGTGTGTGCTAAAGTCTGGGGTAATTAAAAATAAGGTTTAGAATAGATATGACGATATTAGATCTAAGAAAGAACAGAGCAGAAGAACAAAAGAGCAGAAGAGCAGAAGAAATGGAATTTTAGCAGATTTGCAATAACAGAGAGTTCTAGTTGTTAAAAGTAATATTAATAGCGCAAAATAGGATAGAGCTTAAGATAGAGCTAGAGATAGAGCTAGAGCTAACAAACACATAACAAAGAGAACAGAACACACGCTACAAGCTATTAAGCCAACGCTACAGCTATAAAGTAGTTATTAGCTATAATTACATTTTTGCGAAGTAAAGTATATTTATTATAGTTATTTACTTTTTTTTTTTTTTTTTGTTGCAGCTGCAGCTAGCTGCAGCTGTAGCTGTTGCAGTGCAACTACTAGTGCAACTGCTTGTGTAATAGAGTTTGTAACGTTCGATCATAGGCCGGCTGTAGTAACCATTGCGAAGTAGAATAATAGGACTAAACTACATTAGATATTATTTGCTTTCTTTATTTTTATTTATTTTTATTTTTTTTTTTTTCTTTCTTTTCTTTCTTTTGTTGCTACTACTGCTACTACTGCTACTACTGCTAGGGCTGCTAGGGCTGGCCAGGACTATCAACAGTCACGCTATGGTCCCAAGCAACCGAACCTCAGCAGTAGTCTACAAAGACAGTGTGTAGAATCAGTACTTAACTTGTGTTTCACCCTTTCCCTTTATTTGCTGTCCACGATGCTTATTCCTAAAGAAGACCGGAAGAAAATCTATTACGCCCTGTTCAAAGACGGAGTTCTGGTGGCCAAAAAGGACTTTGAGGTTGCCCACGAGTCGATCGATACTCGCAACTTGTATGTGATCAAGGCCATGCAGTCCTTGAACTCGCAAGGATACGTCAAGACGCAGTTTTCGTGGCAGTGGTATTACTACACCTTGACTGATGCCGGTGTAGAATACTTGCGGGAATGGCTGCATATTCCCGAGGGAATTTCGCCCATCACACACCGTGAAGTGGCTATGGCTACTCCGGTGTTTTCGTCTCGCCCGGCGCGCCGAGAAGGTGGATTCCGCCGCGATGGTGCTGATACGTACCGCCGCCGTGAGCAGGTTAATGCTTAAAAATGGATATTATCTTTCATGCTGCAGCTCGACTGCTTTTCCTACGATCGTAGTGATGCCAACGATTCTACTAGTGTGTGTAATGTAGACAATAGTAGAATAGTCTAAAAAGCGGTTAGTTGTAGTTTACGGTAGTTAAAATAATATTATCAGATAGTATATGTTCTGCTCTACTGCTCTACAACTCTATACTTTCCTAAACTCTTCTACTCTACTATTACTGCTACTACTACTACTATTACTACTACTATTACTACTCTATACTTTACTAAACTCTACTACTCTACTATTACTACTGCTGCTGCTGCTACAACTATTACTGCTACTACTATTGCTACTACTATTGCTACTACTATTGCTACTACTATTGCTACTACTATTGCTACTACTATTGCTACTACTATTGCTACTACTATTGCTACTCTATGTTTATTCATTTGGCGACATTTCCAGGGCTGCCCTCGTTGAATTTGCATTTCGATCCCTGTTCTGTAGATCTTTTGGCTGATAAGCTATTGTCCAGCCTGCCTTTATCCATTCGTTCTACAGTATCGATTTCTACAGTATCTGGCCAACCTTTAAATAAATCACTGCTATCTCAAGAGTTCTTGTTTCTTACTCTACAATCTCGTCTTTTGGGCGGAAAAGGAGGGTTTGGCCAACAACTTAAACAAGAAGCTTCTAAACATAAACACTCGTCTACGGACTCTTCGGCAGCCAGATCATTAAACGGCCCGCGACTACGCACTCTTCAACGATCCGAAACAATTCGATCCGCTTTAGCTCATTCTTCTGCTGCCCGTGCTCAAGCCCGTACTCGCCAAATCAACCGTCTTCGTTCTCGTCTCCAATCGACCAAACAATCCAATGCAACGGCTACTAATTGGTTACAGGATCATGATCTAGTAGTAGAAACTGTTCGATCTGCCACTGCTGCTGCTACTAGAACTAGTGTTGCTACTCCTAGTAGTAGTACTAATAGTGTTGCTACTACTGCTAGTACTACAACTAGTGTTGCTACTCCTGCTACTACTACTGCTACTGCTGCTACTCCTTCCGCTGCTACATCAGACAAATATGCTTCATTTTTTGACTCTTAACTCGATTTACTACAACATTCTTTTTCTCTCGTGCTGCTATTATAATCTCTACCACACTCATCGCGTCACGTGATATACCCAGCCAATCCTCGTCTTCTGATACTCTTTCTTATATAATCCATTTATTTGCCTTCTGTTATATATCTCTAATTGGTTCTTTATTTCTTTGACTTCATCTTTCTTTGTCTTTCTATTACTTTTTTTATTTCTTCTTTTTGTCTCTTTTTGTCTCTTTTGTCTCTTTTTGTCTTTTTCTCTCTGTTATCTCTCTCATGTATAGATCACTTATTCGAGTACCGTTAATTTCCGTTCCTTCTAAACGGTTTCTTTCTAGAATAGCTGATCGGAGACCAATTCTACCGATGTTTTCAAATTATTTAGCATCTACCACTAATATTTCAAATCGCAGATCTATGTTTATTCAAACCGCTTCCACTCCTAATGATAACGCTTTGAAGTTTCTTCCCTCGCAACAAATCTTACCGGAATCAGAAACTGGTACTTATGAATATGTGAATGGCCGCGAAGCCCATTCGAGTCCCCTGGCTCGTAAATTGTTTGCTGTAGACGGCGTTCGATCCGTTATGTTTGGTCCAGATTTCATCACAGTCGAGAAAGATCCCGAAACTCCGTGGGTAGTATTGAAACCAGAGATTTTCTCGTTGATCACCGAACATCTAACTTCCGGGGCTCCTGTGATTCTGGAAGGAACCGCTCCGGCTTCGGATACTGCTCCTAGTGACGACGACTCCGAGGTTGTTTCCATGATTAAGGAACTCATCGATACTCGGATCCGGCCGGCGATCCAGGAAGACGGAGGAGATATCGAGTTTCGCGGCATGGACGCCGACGGCGTGGTCTTGTTGAAACTGCGCGGGGCGTGCCGCACTTGCGACTCGTCGAGTGTCACTTTGAAAAACGGAATCGAAAGTATGCTCATGCACTATGTCGAGGAAGTCACAGGGGTCAAACAGGTCCTTGATCCGGAAGAGGAGATTGCTATTGAGGAGTTCTCCAAGTTTGAAGAAAAACTCAACAAGTCTAAGTCGGCCCATCTTTGACGGCTAAAAAACAGCCGTCAAAGTTAGCAGATCCTTGATCTTGCTGTTTGCTGCGGCTTCTTCTTTTTTCTCTTCTCTCTTTCATCGCATTAACGAACACGTCTACGTATATGGCTCGGTGGTTTATGTAACTGTAAATAAAAATTGCTATTATTTCATCTATCTTCTAGTAGTAGTAGTAGTAGTAGTAGTACTAGTAGTAGTACTATAGTTTCAGATTATGTCTAACTAGCCTTGCTAGCCTCAGCTAAAGCCTGTTCAAGAATATCCAACCCCTGTTGAATAGTTTTCGGTTCGATGTTTAACGCAGGAACAAATCGAATAGTGTTGGATCCCGCCGTGATCACTAGCAACCCTCGTTGTCGGGCCGCCGCAATGATCTTGGACGGGTCCTGGGTCAGTTGCAACCCCAGAATCAAGCCCCGGCCCCGTACTTCCACTATCAAATCAGGAAACTTGGCTTGTAGTTTAGCAAAGCCTTGTATGAAGATCTTTGATCGTGCCAAAACGCCCGCCAGCAGTTCCTTGGACGATATCCGATCCAACACGTGTTCGGCAACAGCACACGCCAACGGGTTCCCGCCAAAGGTAGTGCCGTGGTCCCCGACTTTCAGCACCTCTGCTACCGGGGGGTTCACTAGAACCGCTCCTATCGGCAGCCCATTGCCTAGAGCCTTAGCCATGGTGATTATATCGGGTTGGGCGTGGGGGCCAAATACCGAATGCGCCCAAAGATCGCCAGTCCGACCCATCCCCGATTGGATTTCGTCGTACACCAAGACGGCGCCAACCTCGTCGCAGCGTCGACGCAACGCCTGGTAGAACTCAGGACTCGCCGAGTGGACTCCGCCTTCACCTTGAATCGGCTCGACAATCACCCCGCAGGTCTTAACAGTGATCAATGTGTTCAACGCCTCGATATCGCCCAGAACTCCCGTGCGCACACCAGGAACCATAGGCAGAAACGGCGCCTGGTACTTGGGGTTGGGCGTCAAGGAAAGAGAACCCATAGTACGGCCATGGAACGAGTTCTGAAAGGAAACCATTTCGATTTTGTCTGAATTGACCGAACTGCCGACCTTGCGAGCAAACTTAAACGCAGCCTCGTTGGCTTCGGTGCCAGAATTACAAATAAACGCCTGGCTCACTGCGGTTCCTGCTTCCCGAGTGCGGTCCACGAGTTTCTTCGACAACGGCCCAGTATGGTTATTATGGTACAGATTCGACGAATGGATCAAAGTATTAGCCTGACGAGCCACGACTTCTGCGACCTGAGGATCGCAATGGCCCAGCCCAGTAACCGCAATTCCGGCCGTGAAATCGATATATTCTCGATCTTCCATATCGTACAAATAGCTGCCTTTGCCTTTAACAAATACCGGTAAAGGACGAGAATAGGTAGTTACCATGTACGGTTCATATTCCTGGATCCATTTAGCGGATCGAGAACTTAAATCAGGGTCTGGATGAGTATACGCTGCGGCAGCAGCAGTTGCAGAGGTAGTTGAGAATGGCGCTAACATTGTCCGTTTTGGACCAGTCTGTGTTGTATTTTTAGAAAACAGACATATTTGACAATATGCCTGTTTTTTAATTGTTGCCGGCAACATCATTTCTAGGCCAAATTGAAATATAAAAGTAACGAGAATCGAGAGGGAGAATAGAACGGAGAAGGGAGAAAGGAAGATAAAAAAAAATTAAGGTTTGGCGATGAAAGGTCTTGGCACACACATAGGAACGAGTTTGCACGAGTTTGCACGAGTTTGTACAAGTTTGTACAAGTTTTTAAAAACAATAAACAGAGACAAAAATAATAAAAAAGAAAATATTGTTAATTGAATTAATTTCATTTCGTTGTTGTGTTTCTGGTTCTGCTAGTAGCGACGGCCGGCCCACAGTACTGACGGACGAGGCCATTGTCGTTTATATAACGCCATAGCGATCGAATCCAATGGATTGATTTTATCGTCAAACGACGCTTTGAAGTAACCGTGAGTGCCCAGCGATTCCTTGATAAAGCCAGATCGTCCCCAGCGCGAAAACAGCGGCACCGACTTGAAGTATTCCACGTCCTCGGCATTGAAAAACATGTACCGCACCGTCACCACTCGTTTATGCATCTTATAAGGATGACCGGTGATAACTGCCCGCTTCAGCACAATTCGACTATGGTCTGCATCTTCTAAGGTTCCGCTGCCCACCAACTTGAGTTCAGAAGCGGTTTCTTTGAAGAACAATGCGGGCAGATTGGTGCCAAACAGTACCGGCCCAATCACCGTTGCACACGACGCACGATCTTTCGGTAAGAACCGTTCGGATTTGTACAGACCATTGCCACTTCGTCCTCCGGCTTGTGAGAAGATCGGCCGGATCACTAGTCGGCGCGGGCCGCATTGCACGATCAGCGTTTCCTTGGACCGCACCGGCTCGGTATACTCGGAATCGGGCATGAGAGAAAAGTTCAACACTGCTTGCGAGTGCTCGTATCGATGTAGTCCGAAGATAGACACAGGTTGCCGGTTCATCAAACCGGTCTCGATATGTTTGCCCACGTATTCCGGCGCTTCTAGAGTGATGATGACTCTGGAGCCCGCCGGGACCTTGTTCTCGTCAAACCGCAAGGACTCTTTTAACACTCGGTTCCGAGTATTGCGGTAGTTTCCTAGCCGCAAAAGTCGGGTCCATTCTGAAGGGGTCTTGCTGGACCGTTCGTCCACTTCCCATGTTCCAGAAGCCAATGATCGGAGACCCCGGTAGTGCTTGAACCGTTCTCGGCCACTTTCATTGGGATCAAGCTCAACTTCGTCGGGGAACTCTTGTTCCTCCCTTTCCCGTTTTCGGTAAAGATCCAGTTGTCGTTTCTCTTCTTCGTCGTCGAGATCCACATGCATAACTGTATCCTCGGCTTCAGTGCCGCCATACATTGAGGCTGCACTATTAGCAAACCGCACAGACTTCTTGTCACTGCTCTCATCTTCGTCCATCATCATCAAAGCATCGTCAGCGTTGGCGGCAGCGTTGTCAGTAGTTGACTCCTCAGACTGGGTTGATTTCAGTTCTTCAAGTTCGTCATCCGATGCATAATCGTCATCGATCAGCCATCGGGCTTGGTATTCAGAGGTACCTTTTGGAACCAACCGTTTCTTTTTGGATTCATCATCACTAGGGATTTCATAAAAGTCACGTTCGTCCATTCGAATTCCTTGTGAACGATCATGGTCATAATCATAGTAGTCATCGTCACCCAGTATCATACGGTCATCATCTTCGATTTCAGGAGCTAGTTCTTCTAACCCATCCTGATCGTCTGAAGGGACTAAAAGATGGTCAGACACCTGGTTATGAGAATTGACCGTCTGAATACTTTTCACTTTATAGTCTCCACAAGCAGGAATATGGACTAGTCTGTCTGGACCCATGGGGGCTCCTCGAAGATAGCCCTGGACTTGGATCAACCCATTTTCTAAACCAGGTTGAACCCCTTCCACCACCATATAAGGCCGACCATCCCGCCAAGATACCCCTTTAGGAAACTGTTGACATATAATACGCATGGTTGTAGCACAATCGTTGATATTAGAGGCAGAATAAACCCGGGTTTCTTCAGACACGAAATGTTGGATATAAGACAATAAAGAGTCTTTGATCTTGGCCGCAGACTTATCGTCAGCCAAATATTGGACCATAGGAATCACACTAGAAATACCTTGGCCTAAAATAGATCGGAAAATGAGCTCGCCCAAGTCGTCGACCTCAGTCTGGGCCGATAGGGCCAAAACGACGTAATCAGCGGTCTGACACGCATCAAGAATCGACAAGAAAGATCGTTCTGGTAGAAGAAATTGGACATTTTGACGAAACCTTTGGGCTTTGAAAGTCTGTAGTCCAGGAAATCCTTCAGAAACGGGATCGGCTTCAATACTGGCGGCCAGATGCTGAGCAATTAAGATCGAATCGATATCGGCACATAAAGGAACGATGGTGACGATTTTAGGAGCCGTAGCAAATATTCTTCGAGCATTTAATTGAGCTTCTTTTTTATTTAGTGCTAGTTGTTTAGCAGTATTTTTACGTTCTAGTTTCGAGGCTTGTCTTTGTGATTTCTTGGAAATGGTGGACGAAGGTTTAGAAACTTGATTCTGATACTTTCTCTTCAGTTGGCCTTTAGTGGCATGTTTGCTTTTGAATTTCTTAGGTTCTTTATTTGTAGTTCTTCTATGTGCAGTGACCATTTTAGAAGAAGAAAGAAGAAAGAAGAAAGAAGGAGATTAGTACGAAAAGTATTAGAAGTACAAAAAGAATTAGAAGTACAAAAGGTATTTTTTCCCAAGAACTCTAATGGGAATTTTTTTGCCCGATCCAGATCCATGATTGGCTAGTATGGCATTATTTCTCCCATTTATATAATACGAAGAAACCAAGAAAAAAAGAAAAAAAGAAAAAGAGAAAGACAAACCATCTTTCAGTACTTTTTGGTCTTCAGCAATATGGGCACTTCTAAAGATCGAGCTGCGGCCAAAAAAGCCAAAAACAGTCGAGTCAGACACAAGTTACAACGGCTAGATGAACGGTATACTGAAGAAGAACAGTTGCGGGAAGATGCCAAAATCCTGTTGCCTGAAGAACCGGGTTTTTTAGAAGCAGAAGGAAACGAACGGACTTATAAGTTTCGTCAAGAAGATATTAAAGACGCTGTAGATTTGGCTACACAGAAGAAAGCGTTCCAACTAGATCTGGAATTCGGGCCGTATGCAATCGATTATACTCGTAATGGCCGACAACTGCTTATAGGCGGCCGCCGGGGCCATGTAGCGAGTTTTGATTGGCGAGACGGGGTTCTGCATAACGAGCTGCAGCTGAACGAAACGGTGCGGGATGTGAAATGGTTGCATAACGACCAATTCTTTGCGGTGGCTCAAAAGAAGTATGTCTATGTGTACGATCACCAAGGAGTCGAGGTCCATAAATTGAAGAGCCATATCGATGTGTCGGCCATGGAATTCTTGCCGTACCATTTCTTATTAGCCACCGCCGGCAACACGGGCTGGCTGAAGTACCAGGATACGTCTACGGGCGAGCTGGTGGCCGAACTGCGCACCAAACTGGGCTCGACTCAAAGCATGACCCAGAACCCCTATAATGCGGTAATCCATCTGGGCCATGCCAACGGCACCGTGACATTATGGTCGCCAGCAGTGAGCACGCCGCTGGTGAAGATGCTGACGAACCGGGGCCCGGTCCGGGCATTGGCGATCGATCGGTCTGGACAGTACATGGCCACGGCGGGGGCCGACTGTCAGATGAAGATCTGGGATCTGCGGGCTTTAAAGGAGGTCCAGTCCTACTATACACCTACTCCGGCTCAATCGCTACATATTTCCGACACGGGGTTGTTGAGCGTGGGCTGGGGGCCTCATGTGACGATATGGAAAGATGCGTTGCGGACCAACCAGACCTCGCCGTACATGAACCATTTGAACCCCGGGTCGGCTATTAGCGATGTGCGGTTCTGTCCCTTTGAAGATATTCTGGGGTATGGCCACGACAACGGGTTTCGAAGTTTGATTGTTCCGGGGGCCGGCGAAGCCAACTTCGATTCCTTGGAACTCAACCCTTACGAGACCACCGAACAGCGGCGCGAACGTGAAGTCCGGATGCTGCTGGACAAGCTGCAGCCCGATATGATTTCTTTGGATCCCGAGTATATCGGCACAGTTGATCCTCGAGCCCCTTCCGTACGGGCTCGAGAAGCCCTTGAGGCCGAACAAGCAGCCAAAGCGGCCTCGATCAAGACCGCCGAGTCTATTGAGATCCGTGCTCGCGCGCGCGGGAAGAACTCGGCACTTCGACGGTACTTACGCAAACGGTCCAAGAACGTGGTCGACGAGCGTCGACTGAAAGTGGAATCGAAGCTCAAGCGAGAGAAAGAACTGCGACAAGCCCATGTCCGCCAGGCCCGCGGCGAGATCGAAGAGGATCCGTTAGTACCGGCAGCTTTATCGCGATTCAAGCGTTAGAAAAGAAAAAAAAAAGAACAAAATCTGTTTTTTTTTTTTTCTTTGCTCTCTCTCTGTCTTCACTTTGGCTGCTATTATCCTTATCAAAAAATTACGGGATCGACCAATCACAAGCCAGCAACTCTTTCACATGACCTCTCCCTGGGTATATTTTTTTTAACCCCTTTTTAATCTTTTTTACCCCGGATTTTTTTTTTTTTTTTTTCCTTCTCTACTTAATATCTTCAGCCACACCATACCTATATAAATGATAGACCAATTATTAGGTCGTCCTAGTGAAAAGTTGAAACGGCTACAGGTTATTATGGTGGCTATGGGCTGGATGGCGGTACTGGCCGTGGGGCCTCGTACGCCATGGGGTTTGCGCCGGATTTCTCGCTTTTTAAGCAGATTGTCGCCGTGGCAAATGTATGTGGTGTCGATGACTAGCATGTACATTGTCAAGAACATAGATCGGTTGCTAGGACTCATGCCGGTCGAGCCATTGCGCAATCTGTACACTCGCAGCTTCTACCGCGCGCTGTGGATAGCCACGGCGCTGGACGCCGGATTCTTCACGGCCATGACTGTGCGCAGCAAGCCGTTGCGCGATCTGTTGTCTATGTGGCTGTCGATGTACTATTTGGTGTTTGCCGAACAGGCCCAGGAGAAAGTCGGCCGGTACCGGGCCAAGATCACCGTGGACCAGTTGCGAGTATCGTGGACCAAGACTCGCAATCCGTACATTCGCGCCCTGACTTGGCTGACTCGGCCGTCGTGTGCGATCTCTTGTGCGATCAAGATCCGCCGGCCCCGCGGCTCTGCCGACCGCGGCTATGTGCGAGCCTTGCTTTGCTTTGACGGCACTGTTGAACAGCTCAGGAAAGCCCGTAAGATTCTTTTGAATTTTCCTGGCGGGGGATTTGTGGCGGCCGGGCCGGAAGATATTCGAGACAGCCTACATGCCTGGGCCAAGAAACTCAAGGTTCCGGTTATCGGGATCGATTACCGCAAGGCCCCGGAACACCCTTACCCGGCCGGTTTAAATGACTGTTACGATGCTTATGTGTCAATAGTGTCGAGCAAAGGCCGTTCAGTGGGCTTGTCTGGCGCCTCTACTCCGCGAATGGTTCTTATTGGAGACTCGGCTGGCGGCAACTTTGTGGCTGCCACTACAATTCGTCTAATCGAAGCCACAGCGCTAGCCACCGCCCCAGATCCTGCTGTGCCGCTTCCTGCCGTGCCGCTTCCTAGTGGTATTGTCATGCTCTATCCTTGTTTAGATCTCAACTATACGTCATGGATATCCAAGGAAGAATCTCGATATATCAACTACGGTATTGGACAGATACCTGCTGTCCCTACAAAAGCAGCACCAGCAGAAGCAGAAGCAGCCTCTGAAGAACAACGTCGCCTTCCTTCAACCTCGTCGTCGTTACTGCTGCGGAAGAAAGTCGAATTCAAACCAGGGTCAGTGAATGCATTGGATCCTCAACAGATACCTTCATTTTCAATGCAAGTAATCGACAATAAAGGCCGGGGAGAACCCAGTCACCACCCCAACCATCAAGTATCGTCTGGGTCTAGTACATTAGCCCCGCTTCAAGTGACATCCAGAGTATCATATGTCTATGACCCTATATTGACCCCTGAGATGTTGCGAGCGATGGCGTTTTTTTATATTGGAAAAACAGCGCTTCCTGATTTCGAGAACGACTATTATCTCTCGCCGATCCGAGCCCCGGCTAAGATCTTGGCGCAGTTTCCTCGCACGTATATTATGAGTGGAGAAGTCGATCCATTAGTGGATGATTCGGTGTTGTTTGTGGGCCGGTTACGAGAAGCCAAGGAACAGGACCAGAGTTGGCGGCAGAACCGGCAAGGCCAAGGGTCCTGGGTCGAAGATATGGAGAACGAAGTGAAGTTGATGTTGATTCGAGGATTTTCTCATGGCTTTTTACAGATGGGGCCATTGCTTCCTGAAACGAAACAGATCCGTGAACGGTGTCGAAGTTGGATAGCGGCATTATTTGATTTTGAAGCAACCGGCCAGTCTCAATCGGAGCCTTCCGATACTGATGATGATGATGACGACGACGATGACGATGACGACGATGACATCAATTATAATAGTGACGATAACCGATCTGGAGAAGAAGCTTGGGCTAGCAGTGGAGCTACCGGTGGAGAATCAGATAGCCAAATGTGGAGTATGCGGAGTGAATCAGAAGAAGAAGACGGGCCATTGCAGTTTACGACATGGAGACGGATCCAGAATCGGAACCCGGGGCCGTCTGGATCGAAGGATTTAAGCAAACGGTTTAAAAAGCATCATCGAAAACTGAAACGACAAAGTCCATGGGAACAAAGCAACGTGTTGCCTGAATCGTCGTTAATGCAACGGCGGTTAAGCAATATAGCGCATGAGATCCACGATCATGAAAATAAAAAGAAGAATCAGCCGTGAAAAATACCGAAAGATCGAGCTACCAAAATAAGCTCCTATAATGCTACAGCAGATTATTTAATTACTAATGACAGATGACTATTGTGAAATAGATGCAAATAGTAGTTTACAACTTAGCCTGGTATAACTTACAAAAGTCTACAAAGCAAACGTACCAAAGAGGGTCAGACCAGCAACCACTACAGGGAAAGCAAGCGGTGAAGCCATAAGCGAACCAGAATTGGAGCTGTCGGATTCTTCAGTAGCCGCTGGCGATTGAGTCGAACTAGTGCTAGAGCTAGAGCTGGAACTAGTGCTGGAACTATGATCATGATCGTGATCATGATCATGTCCATCGCTGTGATCGTGATCGTGATCGTGGCTACCAGTAGCAGTTGGGCTAGGAACAGCACCCGAAGAAACGATTTCAGCCGCAACACCAGTGCTGTTGGTGCATAAACCCTCAGGCACAGCAGGAGCACCAGGCTGGAAAGAGACATCGGCACAATTGTATAATTGACCATCATGAGACTGTTGGATGACCTGGATAGTTCCAACGGTGCCGTTAGGAACCTGGACACTAAAGTCATTGAGACAGAACGAGCCGGCGCCGGTCTCGTAGATCAACGGATAAAGAGTGATATTGAAAGCCTCGTTGCTAGAAGCACAATTGTCACCTAGACACAGACGGTACAAGATTTCAGTTTCGTCATGAGTTCCAGTGAGTTGGACCGCAAAATTTTCCGGGTCCAAGGGAGTGCGAGAGGACGATTGAGCCATTCCAGCACAAGGAGACTGATCCAGAGTATCGTGAGCACTTCCACGAGACTCGGGGTAGTCGATAGTGAAATGGGCAGAGGCAATTGCCGCCAAGAGAGTAGTAACTAGAAGAGCCATTTTTTAGTTAGTACCAAGAAATAATTAGAGAAAAAGAAAATAGCGAAACCAAGGGATATATATATACTACCAGAACCAAGAACCAAGAACTAAAACAACCCCCGGGGTCATGGTCCGGGGGGGAATTAAAGTTCATTAAAGTTTATTTAACGTTTATAGATGTAGATGGATTTCCCAACCCGGTAAAAATGCTCAAACTTTGGTATGGTATCATCGAGCGCGGATTGGTTCGGGGGCCGATACCTGTGTGTCAGCAATAAGAATAATTGCTCGTTTTTGCTAACGTAAATGAAATCCGCCCAGACCTAGTCGAGAAAGACTATCAAACACGAAACACAAACACGAAACACAAACAAAATGGTGGGCGGAAATTAGCGCCGGAACCGACCGAAGACCAGGTAGCCGAGCCCGGCGCCGGCGATCAGAGAAACCACGTAGCCCACGTTAAAGGACATAGCAGCCAACATCACAATAATCGAGCCGGCATAAGCTAGAGTATGGACTGCAGCCAGCGCCAAGTCTTGGGACAACCGCCAGGGTTGAGCGGGCATACTGCGGGCAGAATACTGGGCGTGCGGCTCATTTCGAGCCGCATTTCTAGTATTATTAGTAGTAGTAGTAGCGTTTTTGGCGCTCTCTACGTCCTCAGGGTCATAGACCACAATTACCCGAGTACGTTCTGCACGGTCATAATGAGCCTGTAATCGATGGTGAAGTGCATGTAGACCTTGTTCTGTAAACGCCAGAACAATGCAGAAAATACAAGTGGCGGCGTACTCGCCAGTAGTGGATGGGGTCCATCCAGATGCTAGCATTGAGGTTGTTTTGGAATTCACAAATACCATCGACATGGACATCGCCATGTCGCCGCTGCTGCTGCTGCCGCCGTGGTTGTGACTCATGGTAGAAGAGAAACAAATAGAGAGAAAGAAAAAGGTTGTAGACAAAGGTTATACAGCAAATGTTGTAGACAAATGTTGTACAGAAAGGTTGTAGAAAAAAGTAAAAGCGTGATTCACAGTTATACACTTATTGTGCTACTTTTCAACGCTTCTTGTGTGTTACTTCAAGCTTGCTCAATCAGTTGCTAATATATGCAATATCTCTACTACTTCAATATTTCACTATTGCACTATTACTATATTTCACTGTTGGCAAACCTGCTATTTAGGCTATTTATATCTCTTTTCTGTTCTGTCTACACTGGTCCGTGGTGTAGAAAGGTTTTCTAAGTTTCTGCTGCCTGATTGATATCTAACCTTCGTTAAACTTTCTACACCCTTTCACACTTTAACCTTAACTATCTACATTTCTTCACTTTATCTAAAACGAGCAAATTAATAATTGTTTTTTTCTAGGCCTATACCTTTGTTTGGCTATTTCTGCCTTATAATTGTTTCTGGTATCTTTCTGTTATCTGTTCTGTTGTTGTCTTTATCCGTCGTATCTGGTTCTGCTCTATACCGGTTATTGTGATTGTCTGCAATATCATCACAACTTTCTTCTCGGCGCTAAAATTACAGTTCTTCTCGACGCTGTAAAGCACAGTTCTTCTCTTCAGCGTTTTCACAGTTTTCTCTTCTGCAACTTCTCTTCTACAACTTCTCTTCTTCTCTAATCAATGTCTGATGTCTCTCAGTTTTTCACTAATCGGTTTAAAGCCCCTGTACCGTTAAAACCTGATCGAATCGGCCCAATTATATGGTACGTGTTAATTGTATCCTTTGTGACCTTTGGTTTGGCTCGTTATTCGGCTTATTTTATTGATCTTCATCGGAAATATCGTCCCGGTTCTATTCCGGCTCGGCCTCGAAACTGGTTTTTGCGGTTCTGGGCTACCGGCACCGCTATTTGTCGAGAATTCACTTATCGCCGAATCTCTGTAAATCTCAATTGGGGTCGTCTTCAAATCCGCTACCGAGGCCCTTCTTGGTCCAATGTTTTGTTGACTTTGGCTTTTGTGGTTCTAAACACCGTTTTGCTCACTTATCATTTGAACACTACCCTGAAATCCAACTTCGAGGTCGCCGGGTTAAGGGCTGGCGATATTTCTCTGGCTCATATTCCTTTGATTGTATTGTTATCTATGAAAAAATCCATCATTGGTTTGGTTCTTGCTAGTTCTCATGAACATTTGAATGTTTACCATCGTTGGGTCGCTCGTAGTTTATGGTTATTTGCTACCATTCATATGGGCTTCTATTTACGTTCTTGGTCGTTAAGTAATACTATCGCATTTCAATTCCAAACTAATAAGTTCGCTTGGAATGGAATCACCGCTTGGGCTTTTTTAACTATGGCTCTTTTAACTTCTTGGGGTCCCTTACGTCGCCGGTTTTATGAACTGTTTTTGTTCATTCACTTTCTTACCTATGCTGGCTTTTTCGTCTTCATTACAATTCATGCTCCTATTCGTTTGCGCTACTTCGTGTTCATTTCTATTGGTTTGGTCATCTTCGACCGTTTGCTTCGCTTCTTCACTTCCTTCTTGCTGTCTTGCATCTATTCCTCTCACGGCAAACTTCCTCGCGCAAAATGCTCTACTTTCGATAACGGTTCCGTTAAAGTCTCTATTGCGATCCCGTCTTGGATCTCTCGGTCTACTTGGCTGCGGAATCTCTGGGCTTGGCGTCCTGGCCAGTTTTACTACCTGTCGATGCCCTATGTCCGATTTGGCCAGGCACATCCTTTCACCGCCGTTAGTCTGCCTCAAGATAACGAACTGGTGTTTATTATGAAACGCACCTCTCGTGGCCGCTCAAAACTAATGACGGGATTCACCTACCGCCTCTCTTCCTTAGCCATCCAAGACCCTTTTATCACCCCGGCCTTTGTGGAAGGCCCCCATGGCGGCAGTTATCGAGATTTCAGTTTATTCAATGCTGCTGTGTTTATCGCTGCCGGACATGGTCTTTCTTGGACGGTTCCTTTAGCTCGAGCTACTTTGGCAGCCTCTAACCCTCCTCCGCTTACTTTTGTATGGATCGGCAAGACCTTGTCTGACCTCGATCCCTACTTGGACTATATCATGGCTATCAGCAAACACCCTAATGTTACCATGATCTTCAGCACGACTTGTGAAGATATCTCTTCTGATATTGTCATCAGATTACTGGGCCGAGGATCCCCCGCTACCGAGTCTGGCGTGGAGAAATGTCCTTACTGTTGCTGTGCCCGCGATAGCTGTACCTGCATTCATTCCGAGTTGGATATTGTAGGAAACATGGGCGAAGATTATGAGAAACTCAACGACAAACAATTGCTGGACGAACCTTTGGTGGGGAACAAAGATTTCATCCGGTGTCACTGTGGACGGCCTGATTTCTTATCTATCCTTGAGCCTATTGTCGAGAGAGCTGGCGGAGAGGTAGGAATCGGAGTATGTGGTCCGACCGGGATGAATCATGAAATTAGTACTTTAATAGCGAAGCTTTCGGAATCCCGGGGAGTGCATAAGGGTACTGGGGCCCAGGGAATATACCTACACACCGAGCAGTTCGGGCTATAATGATAGTTAAATAACGACACAGGTACTTAGATGACAAAACAAGAATGAATATATTGGTTTAATGGGAAGAGAAGCGATAGTAGAAGGTAGGGAGAAGAAGAAGTAACTAGAAAGCCAGCTAGTCACTTCGATTGCAACGGTATCTGCGTTAGTCGCTGTTAGTTGCAGCAAGTTGCTGCTAGTTGCAGCAGCTGTCTATAGGCTACTCGCTGGTGGTCTCTTCGTTGTGTTCGAACTCACGCCAGAGTTCGCCGGCAAGATTGATCACGGACTCGATATCCGGAAGACTGGGGATATGGCCTAGCAGCTCGCGGATCTCAGATTGCTCGAGATCTTCCAAGGTATCCATGAAGGATTGGAGGACCGCCAGACAAACAAAGTTCCATTGTTCATGGAGAGGCGGAGGAGGACCGAGATCTTCAACTATGGAGGTGTCCGGGGAGTCGAGATCAGGCATTGGGTACGGGTTCCAGAAAGGTTCGCCGCTGCCACTGGAGTCCAAAGTTGCGGCTAAGGACAAGTCGAAGGCGTTGGCTCGACTAGAAGGAAAGCTGTCGCGATGCTTATATTTAGGGGAAATGACATCGGGAACAGCGTCGGAGGTGTGGTAATACTCCCGGAGTCCAAGCACGAGATCCCAGCAGCGGCCACGTTCGTGCGGGCCCCAAGCCTTGGCGCCAAACCACTTGATCCACCAGATGGCCCATTCATCGCCGCCTGTGGAATGCGAAGTGAGGATTTCTTCGTCGGCAAACATGCGGGCGAGGTCTGGACACAAGGTACGGAGAGCCGCCAAGAACATGGAGATGCGTTCAGGTAAAGAGGAAGATGCCGATGACGGGGATTGGTGGAGCATGACCAGCAAAAGACGTTCGTAAACCACGGGGAATAGAAATAGAGGGTCTGGCTGATGGGCAGTAGAAGAAGGGTACATGAGATAGGCCAAGGAGTCGTAGTCATTAGAGCGACGGAAAAACATCCAATCGGCCAAGCCTAAAGCGACATAAACCAGACCACGTTCATAGGGCACCAAATGGCCCCATTTATCGAGAAAAGCCAAAACTGCGTCTTTAACTTGGCAGTAAACATAATCTGGATCAACAGCGGTAGCGGTCGCAGTGGCAGTGGCTGTAGCGGTGGCAGTGGCAATAGCAGTGTCAGACGAAGACGGAGACGCAATAGCGGTAGCGGAGGCAGATGGAGAAACAGTAGGCGAACGAGTGTTTGTAGGAGAACAAGTAGTGGTCGTAGAAGTAGATAGAATTCTGCGTTCGCGAGAAATACGTGCTTTATAGCGATCGAGTTCGGCCTGGATTCTGCGTTCGGCATTAACTGGCAACGTAGACGCAGAGGCAGACACAGAGGCAGACACAGAGGCAGACACAGAGTCAGAAGTTATTGAGGGATTCAATACATACGGATGGTCTTTTAACAACAAAGGCCAAATAAGCCATCTGAGATCAGGAGGCAGGCCGCGTTTTCTAGCGATTTCAGCCAAAGCACGAGAGTCTCGAATTTCCACAGCACGTAAACAAAAACCAAGAAGTTCAGGAAAGTTTTCTACAGTTGGTTTATAATGATGTTTGAACCTAGACGACCGAGAAGACCGAGGTTCGGAGAAGTCGTCGGTTTTCTCGGAGGATAAAGAAGATAACAACATTTTTCAAGCAATAACAAATAAAGAAAAGAAAAAAGAAAAAAAAAAGAAAAGAAGAAAAAAGAAAAGAAAGAAAAGAAAAATAGACCTTCTTAAGGAGTGAAAGGAAAAAAGAACTAGGCAAACATTGTTCGACTGAACAGAATAAATAGAATTAGGTAGCCAAGAAAACGAAAAGAAACCAGTGAGAATAACAACTGCTAGTAATAGCAGTAAAAAGACAGAGAGATGAAATTAAGTGTTTCCAAAAGAAAGATTTAATACAATACTTAGTGGTAATAAAGTAAAGTATTAAAAAAGAGTAGTCTTAGCGACTACTAGAAAGAAGTTTTAGTGTAGTTTAAGAAGAGTATTAGTTGCTCAGAGTCTTAATAAGCCTATTAGAGTTATTTTGTTTGTTGGTTCGTCTATTTCTTGAGTTATTTATGGCAGAATAACCAAGACAAGACTAGAAACCTAGAACTTGAAGCAGAACTTGCGTTCCTAAGTATGAAAGTAAGTCACACGAGGAATAAGAAGAAAAGAAGGAGGGAGACGAGCAGTTGGGTGAATGAGTGGGTGAGAGAGTGGGAGTTAGAATTAGAGTTAGAATTAGAGTTATATGGAGGGTTTTCAATGTCCGAGCGGAAGCAAGAACAGCGGAAGTAAGAACAGCGAAAGTAATAACAGCGAAAGTAAGAACAGCAGATATACAACCTATGTTATAATAAGAATCTGCTGGTATCTGGCTAGCCATGTACCTATTGTGGCTGCATAATTGTAGATCTGTAGATGTTATCACAAGACAACTAATACTAGGGTAGTCACCAATTAGGGTTATTGGGAGATAAAACAGTAGTGTTAGAAAAAACTAGTGGCTGGGATATATCGGTAACAGCCCTAGTTGATGCTAATATTGGGAGCAAAAAAAGCGGTCACGGCAAGTCGCAGGATTGGTAGAGTGTATTCTGTAATTAATCACCACTCCCTTCCCTTCCCTTGCCTTTTTAGAACCTAGCCACTTCTTTCACACACAAACTACACACCAGTTTACCATGAAACTTGAAATCGACTCGTTTTCCGGCGGCCGGATTTATCCTGGACGCGGCAAGTTGTTTATCCGAGGCGACTCCAAGGTCTTCCGATTCTTCTCCTCCAAGAACGCATCTCTGTTCCAGCAACACAAGAACCCGCGTCAAATCTCTTGGACCCAGCTTTATCGCCGGCTGCACCGTAAAGGTGCCACCGAGGAGGCTGCCAAACGCCGGGGCCGTAAAGTCGTCAAGCGCCAGCGTGGTGTGGTTGGAGCTTCGCTCGAGGTGATCAAGCAGCGCCGGGCCGCTCGCCCAGAAGCTCGCCAGGCCACTCGCGAGGCCGCTATTAAGGCTAGCAAGGAGAAGAAGGCTGCAGACGCTGCTCGCAAGAAAGCTTTACGGGCACAGAACGCTGCTAACGCCGGGCCCAAGGGCTCTAAGATGCAGTCCAAGGGCCACCAGTCCAAGGTGCTTCTTTAAATGTTTTCTGATTATTATCTTTTTTTCTTACGACCCCGCTTGCATAACAAGTGTCACAATTCAATTGTTCTCAAGTCGCTTTTGTAGATCCTGTGTTGTAATCCTTGTAGGCTGGTTGTATGCTGTACAACTATGTGAACTGTAGCAGCAGCAATAGCTGCGTAGCTGCGTAGCTGCGTAGCTGCTATTGCTATTAGCTGCTGTTATTGCTATTCGATCCATTTAGTAGCTGCTATCGCTATTAGCTGCTGCTATTCTATTCGATCTATTTAGTAGCTGCTATTCTATTCGATCTATTTAGTAGCTGCTATTCTATTCGATCTATTTAGTAGCTGCTATTCTATTCGATCTATTTAGTAGCTGCTATTCTATTCGATCTATATAGTAGCTGCTATTCTATTCGATCTATATTGTAAGTATGTATTCTATTAGGAACACAGTAACACCGCAGCACCGCAGCTAACGCTGCTAGTGCTGCGGTTGCTGCTGCTACTACTTGTCGAATCGATACGCCATTTCAACCCCCGCTTCGTGAAACCCACATTTCTCGTAGAACCCTATATTGTGCTTCGAACAGTCCAAAATCACCTTGTACACCCCCTGCTCCGAGGCTGTTTCGGTTAAAGCCGTTATTAGTCGCTGGCCGAGCTTTTTCCCTTGTTGGTCGCCCGCTACTGCTATGTCTTCGATATGGCCTACTTTCCCACACTGGTGAATTAGCTTTTTCTCGATCACCACGGTTCCTACTGCGACTATTCGGGCTAACTCGGTGTCTTCGATCACCAACGTCGTGTAGATCCCGCTATGCTGCTGCCACTCCTCTACTGTCGAGCAAAACTGCTCAAATGTCACTTCTCCAACCTGTGTCAGGTTCCGTAACACCTCTAAAACGCCTTTGTGGAAATCTCCGATCTCGATCTTCCGGATCGCATATCTTTCGTCCATATCTAGTGCTGTAGCGCTGCTGTCGTTTACTCTGCTTATCCAGTTCCGTTACTGCTATATAGTCGTTGTTTAACTAGAACCTTAGAACTCTAGTAGCACTATTAACACTATTTAGCGTTATTATCTTCGCTGTCGTTTCGCTGTCGTTTCGTAGTCGTTTCGTTGTCTACTGGTTTTGTAATATAATAGAACCCTGTGTATACTAGAACCTATAATTAGGGCCTACTGCGAACGCTATAGTCTATTCCTACAGCTTAATACTAGTCTGGTTTCTACTATCCCCATTCACTCTTAAAGTATATATTAAAATCAAATAATATTCTAAACCAATTTAACTAGTAACCTTTGCAAAAATATTCGTCTCTTGAGCCGCATGTACCTAGCCTGTACCGTCAAAGAAAGCATCTCTGTGATCGCTGCGATCTCTGCAATCTCTGCAATCGCTGCAGTCTCAGGCTCACTTATAGTACATCTTCAACTAAAACCAACAATATGATATCATCAGAAATATAGAAATCATTTTTTTTTTCTTTTTTCTTTTTTTTTTTCTTTTAATATCTTCGAATACTATCTCCTTGTTGGTCTGTAGTGATGTCGTGCTGCTCTTGTTCCGGCCCTGCACTGGTATCTTCTTTATTTGCATCTTTAGACGGAGCAAACTTCACATGGATTCGTCGTGGCCCGCTGCCAAACCGCTCAGTTTCAAATTTCGCCCGTTGGTCGTCGCTCGGGAACGCTTTGGCCTTGAAATCAGCAAAAGACGCTTCGTCAAACTTCCAGTCCTTATGCTCCTTGACAACTTCTTCGGCTTCCTCGGCTTTTTCTACTTCCGATTCCAACACAAGATTATCTTCAGTGGCTTCTTTTACCTTCATCGCCATGGTCTTGCTGGTTTTGCCTTTAGATTTTCTTCTGTTTTTCTTGCTATTAGGGAATTTCCACGCCTTCTTCGGCTCCACTTTCAACTCCATCTTCGACTCCATCTTTAAGTTCGCCCAGTCGTCTAACTCGCTCTTTCCCTTGCTGCTTTCCTTGCTGCTTTCCAAATCATCGTCGTTCTTCAACCACTCTGAATCGAAATCTTCCAGCTCCAGCGCCGGCGCGCCTTTGGCAAGCTCAAACAAGTCCTCGTCCTCTTCTTGGTTCTTGGGTTCCTCGTTAATGGACTGCTTCGAACCTTGAATACTGGCAACCTCTCCCATGGACGACGACGACGAAGACGAGGGGGACAACGGTCCCGGAAACACCACTGGTCCCGGTTCCATTACCGGGGTTTCATGGGCTACTTTGATCTCCATCGTCATCTTGTCCGAAGCGATTGTTGGCACCAGCTTTTCGAACTGGAAATTGGGTTTTCTAAACTGACTTTTGCCCAGGGACACTCCGTCCAGAATCAGCTCTGGTGCAGCCGCAACCGGAAGACCGATCTTACCGGAAATCGGCCCGTACTTCTCAGTACAGTAGTATGGTCTATTCCCCACATCGGAGTTGATGGCCACATGCTCCATGGGAAGTTTGAATGTCTCCATCAAGTTATGGAAGTCTCGATGCAGAGTTATGTCAGTAGGCCCGGTGCTGGAGACTAGTCCGCGGTCTTGGTCGAGGGGGAAAAAGTGACCGGCGATCGTGCCGGCGAAAAAGTTGGTGTTGCTCAGTACCACTTGGGCTTCTTGGAACGTCTGGGGATCTTTTCCGTTGGTTCCTACGCGGCCAAGCACGACCGGCAAAGTGAAATGGCTCAGTTCGGACTTGACGGTCGCATTCACCATGACCTCAGCCTCGTCGACCGAGTAGGTGTGTCGCAAAGAATTTAGCACTGCGAAATCAAGCGAGTCGGACTCGGGTCCACACTCCAAGTATCGAATCAGATCCAAGGAGATCGGGTTGGCTAGATTGGTGGCATATCCGTACATGAAAGTAGCATGGTTGAAGTTTTGGTAGTCGTAGTGCTTCATGTCGCGGATAAAGCTCTTAAGCTCGGCAGCAGCCTTGTCGACATCAGCATAGCCGTCGATGATGTTGTCGCCAGCAAGAAAACCAACCGTGTTGGGGAAAGGGCTCATGCTGACCATGACTTGGAAAGCCCGCTCGATGACTTGCGGGGAGTAATGGAAGAACTGGGTGTTGGCTGCTTTCAGGACTTCTTCCGGCAAGGGCGAGACATCGGCGATGATGCTAATTCCAGCTTGCTCAAACATGGCCATGCAGGCACTGTGGTCTAAGTCTGGATTGATATAGCTGACCTGAGCCAGGTTCACGCCGAGGAACTGGAGCATCTTGACATCTCGCATACAGGTTTCGGAAACAGAAAGAGCATCGACTTGGGTAGAAAGACCGATGTTTGGAGGGTTATAAATAACGCCTTTCCAGACCACGGGGGCGAGGTTATCGGAACTAACAAAGGTTTTCCCGTGTCGAGTTACCGCACAGGAACCGCCCAGGGCGAGTAATAAAGAGGAAACAATCATGATGATAGAGTGTTTACCAAAATAATGAGAAAGAAAGTGTAAAAGAGGGAAGGAGAGTTAAATTAATGGATGACCGATGCACTGAATATAAACGATTCCTGAGAAACCCAGCCTGGATCGGTTCTTGCATATCGTGTGAACCCTCTGGAACGATATAATAGGGGTCTACATTTGAGCACAGCAGAATAGTAGTAATGCCACAATGCCATAATGTGGTGATTACACGTTCAGATGCATACCGTTGGCAATTAGCATTAGCAGAATTAGCAGCATTAGCGTTGGCAGCATTGGCAGAATTAGCAGCGTTATCGGCGTATTAGCGTTGGCAGCGTTGGCAGCATTGGCAGCATTGGCAACATTGGCAGCCACCCTTAATTCATGAATATAGCTACATTGAAATTATCTAACCTACTTTTCGGTTTCTCTAAGAACTTTAGAAGCACCAGGAGGAGTAATTGCATCGGGATCTAATCCTTTGGCTTCCGCATATGATTCCGTGGTCCATAGCCGTAGTTTTTTCGATTCTTCAGGTAAAGGATCGTTGATTTTTCTAAATAACGGCTCTTTAATAAAATACCGCGCTCCAATAAACGCTCCAATTGTACATCCAATTAATGCTGTGATTGCTCGACTCGATGTCCGAGACATCTTTTGTTGTAAAATGGTAGTTGTAGAAACAATTTAACCAAAATGGGAAAAAGTAAAGAAACTCTGTACGCTACTATTGTACGTTACTACTATACGCTACTATTACTGCTGCTGCTATAATACAATATTTTATTTAATATTTTATTTATTTCTATTTTTTATGATTGAAGATTTTGTTATATTCACTAAAGGCGGGATTGTTTTATGGCATCAAGCCTCCAGTCTGGATATCTATCCTTTAATTAATGAGTTTATTGCAGATATTTTTGTGGACGAAAGATCCGATTTGCCGTTTTATCGCATAGATTCTTATACTGTGCATTGGACTACATCTAATGAACATAGTTTAATATTTGCTACTGTTTATCAAACGGCTCTTTTGCCGTCCTATGTCCCGCAGTTGTTATCTCAAACCAAGAAACTCTTTTTGTCGCTATTCCAGTCTCAAATCGAATCGGTTTGTCGGTTCGAGATATTTGATCCGTTTCCATTTGATAAATATTTCAATATCTGCTACTCCGAACTCTCGTCGTCAGCAGTCGCCAATAGTGTCTCACAGCCTGCAACTCAATCTGCAACGCAATCTGCCACGCAATCTGCCACGCAATCTAACCACGATATTCTTGATTCAGAGCCAGATAGTTCTCGAGAAGGAACTCCCAAGTCTCGGCGTAGAGGCGGAAAGAAAACTCGGAAGTCTAAACAGATCGAATCGGAATCCGCTTCTCCATCTACTGCCACCAAGAAGATTCTTCGCAAATGGAACCCTGACGGCTCAGTTACCACCGAAGAGGCCGTAGATTCTACTGCCTTAGACTTATCACACCCTTCAGACCATTCTGAATTGTCGAATCAAGTCACAATTCAAACCGATACTAATTGGGGCGCTCGGTCCGGTGATGATTTCCTGGTTGGCGATTTAGTGGACCAGGTCCATGATATTCTGGTATCTTCTGAAACACCCTCATTGGCTTCAGACCAGATTGAATCTTCTCCTAAATCCGGCTTGTTTTCTTTTATAGGATCCATATTCAGCGGCAAGACCTCGATCTCCGATGAAGACCTTACTAAGACACTCGCATTAGTCCACGAGCGGCTGCTTAAGAAAAACGTGGCAGGAGAGGTAGCCGATCATCTATGTGACTCCGTAAAGCAAGCGCTGCGGGGCTCCTCTAAAGGCTCTTGGACTTCAGTGGACTCCATAGTGCGCAAGTCCATGGAAGAGGCATTACGGCGTATTTTGACTCCGGCGGCATCAGTGAACCTGCTGCACGAAATCCGCGCCCACCAACAAACTAATTCTACTGTACCGTACTCCATTTCGGTGGTGGGCGTCAATGGGGTAGGAAAGTCGACCAATCTGTCCAAAATAGCCTACTGGCTGCTCCAGAACAAGTTCAAGGTCTTGATTGCAGCCTGCGACACGTTTCGATCAGGAGCCGTCGAACAGCTTCGAGTACATGTTCGAAATCTACAGGAGCTCTGTGAGCGTGACCCAACTAATACTGGTACCATCGATTTGTTTGAACAAGGCTACGGCAAAGACGCAGCCGTCACGGCCCGGGATGCCATTAACTACGGAGCAGAAAACGGGTTCGACGTGGTGCTTATAGATACCGCAGGACGTCGTCACAACGACCAGCGGCTTATGTCGTCGTTAGAGAAATTTGCTACGTTGGCCAAACCCGATAAAATCATCATGGTCGGCGAAGCTTTGGTTGGAACAGATTCGGTCCAGCAGGCCCAGAATTTCAATGCTGCGTTTGGACCGACCCGGAACATCGATTTTTTCCTCATTTCCAAATGCGACACGGTCGGAGATATGCTTGGAACCATGGTGAACATGACATACAGTACCAGAATCCCAGTGCTATTTGTCGGGGTCGGCCAAATGTATACTGATCTGCGAACATTATCTGTGGAATGGGTAGTGAACAAGCTGGTATCGTGAACAAGCTGGTATCGTAAACCAATCCCGATCTCAGCCAACTAGCGCAAGATCTACGTATGTAATCTAATGAATCATGTAACTCTACTATCTCTACTATCTCTTTTATTGTTTTCTTTTCTCTTTTTCTATTAGAAATTCTATAAGGAGAGATGTTTATGGAAGAGGAACCAGTACACCTTTCATGATGGTGGAACGCGCTCATTGGCTACCTCGAGGAGTAATTACCTAATTGGGAAACCAAATAGTTGCAACACAAACACCAGAAGTATAACATATACAAATACCAATACAACGTGCACGTCAAACAAGGTGTGTCCTTTTTTTTTAAAAAAAACAAGTAATTAGTGTGTTCAGAATTGCAACTATTTGGAACTAAACCTCTCGTGTCGATTCAAGTCGGTACGAATACGAAGATCAAGAAAAAAAAAAAAGAAAATGGTTTCCTCAACTCTTGCGACCCCGATAAAGACTCGGGCACCACGAAATATCGAGTACCGTAGTCCCAAAATATCGATTTCACAGTCACAAATCGATATTGACGATATCATCTATGGCAAAGTCACTATCACCGACCAAGTCCTGGTCGATCTAATTGCCTGTGACGATTTCCAGCGGTTGAAAGGAGTTCTGCAATATGGCATTAGTTCCAGTTTGCCGACAATTGGAGTGTTTCCCGTTACTCGGTACGAGCACAGTATAGGTGCCATGCTATTAACCCGAAAACTCGGCGCCGATCTAGAAGAACAGATCTGTGCCCTACTCCACGATATCTCTCATACGGCCATGAGCCATGTTTTGGATGTGGCTTATCCAGACGAAGGAGGCTCGTTCCATGAGGTGCACAAGTGGGAGTACCTGGACCAATCCTGTTTCCCAGAAATCCTGTCGCGGAATGGTTACGACTACAAGAAAGTGTGTGACGAGGATCAGTACCCATTGGTGGAACAGTCGGCGCCGTTGTTGTGTGCAGATCGCGTGGATTACGGCCTGCGCGACGCTATCGTATATGGCCAACTGCGTCTATCCGAGGCTCTAGATATGCTTGCAGACTTAAAGGCCTTTCCTAGTGCGAATATCGACGACAATGCTCGCCAAATAGTGTTCCAATCCACTACTTTGGCGGCGAGATTTGCTGACGCCTATCGCAACACCGATAAATGCGGCTGGTCCGACCCTCTTAGCGGAATTTGCTACTCTATTATGGGCGAGACCATCCGAGTCGCAGTCGCGAAAAAGATCATTTTCAAGGATAAACTATGGATCACCGACAAGGCTCTATGGGACATCCTGCGGACATCGACAGATCCTCAGATCAAAGGTCTGCTTCATCAGCTGGACAGTGTATCCAGCTGTGAAATCGTCAATACCCCCGATAGCCACACTCATTCTTTAATATTTAAGCGTCGTCGAGTCAACCCGCCGGTTGCGCTCGACGATAAAACCGTAGCTCCCCTTAGCCAGGTGGACACCACATTACTTCAAGCAACTCCCTCAGACTCTCCACATACTCGAATCAAAATCCGCTTGCAGCCTAGCTTGCAGCCTAGCTTGCAACCAAGTTTGCAACCAAGCTTGCAAGATTGACCGTTCAATAGATTTTTCTATTTCCATCCCAGCAGCGGCACAGTTCGTACGTTTAGAACTACAATTAGAACTACATTTAAAATGTTACAAACATAACTGTTAAACCATCCTTATAACTGTGAAACCATCCTTATAACTGTTAAACCATCCTTATAACTGTTAAACCATCCTTGACTTATTTTCTAATGCCTTAGTAGCTGTAGCTATCGACATCGCTATTACCGGAGTGATTATTAAACCAACCAAATTGGTACCCTAGTATATAGGGATAAAAATTCATGCTAATACAAGCAAGGCGGTGATAGCTCAGTTGGGAGAGCGTCAGACTGAAGTTCAAACTCAGTCACTGTTATCTGAAGGTCCCGCGTTCAATCCGCGGTCATCGCATTCTTTTTTTTCTTTTTTTCACAAACTATTTTCGATACTCTTAAAACAAGCCATTCGTATTTTTTCTCTACATATTTGCGGTGATAGCTCAGTTGGGAGAGCGTCAGACTGAAGTTCAAACTCAGTCACTTGTTATCTGAAGGTCCCGCGTTCAATCCGCGGTCATCGCATTTTCTTTTGCTCTTTTTTCCAACCACTTCGTTACAAAAAAAAACTGTTATGGCGAAAAGCGACGAACCAATTTTTGACGACTGGGAGACTGCAGCTAATGTAAGTACCGTTTATTCTTGTTTTAAATCGAATTATAGACTAACCAATTAGTTAGACGATAATGATGATCCAGAACCGTTCGATAGTAGTTTCACTAATATTCAAGATAATGTAAAACCACCAATTGAATCTAGATCGGAAAAGGATACCACTATCTCAGCGGCTCCCCAGCAAAAACCAATTAAAATCTTGCAAAGGAAAGGTCCTCGAATAGAATCGAAGAATACAGAACTCAACGAGATCGAGAAACTATCAGAATACCAAGAGATGCTTCGAGATAAGAGAGCCAAAGAATTAGAGAAGATATACCAAGAAACACGACGGAAGATCTTTAACGAGAATTCGCGGAACTAGAATAAAGGGATATTCAGGAGATTAATATAGTACTTAACAAATAGAGAAAGCAAGAAATACGTGAGGGGGGGACTACATTTGCAACTATAGTATCGTGATGGTCATAAAATTCATAATTCATATAAAAATAATCCACCAAATTACCACTTTGAACCGTACGAAATCGCTGGGGGTATGGTAGGGTCTGGTTTCACTTCTGAGAAAGAACATGTTGTGGATTGAGGTTGCAGAGAACATACTTCGAACAGCCAGTCTTTTACAGCCTGGGTATCGATCCCGATTTGGGCTATACTGGCATATAATTCCTCTGCTTTAGAACGCCATAGTCGAGAATCAACCTCTGCCGGAGCCCCGATCTGTCCGCCGCCATTGACGCAACCTCCAGGGCAGGCCATGATTTCCACATAATCCCATGCTGGCACTGAGTTTCTGTCTCTGGCTCTCCGCTGACTACTAGGTTTTAATTTCCGCACCAGATTTTGGATATTTCGGAACCCATAAAGTTGAGCAGCACTAGCATGAACCACTCCGGAATTTAGATCGACTATGCGATACTCGGTGATATCGGCATTCTTTCCTGGAACTACTGCAACTTCAAATTGCTGTGATGGGTATGTGTTTCTGAGCAGACGAAGCATGCAGTCTAGGTTGTACTGTAGAAACCCTCCCGAGGAGGACCCCTGATGCGAAGCCCACGCGACTTCTGGCGCAGGCCAATCTCGCGGGGCCAAACTGGAAAAGTCGCTGCAGTCGGCTTGAGGCAACACAGAGAAATCGCAGTCTTCCTGCTCCAGCAGTTGGATCAACTCGCGGGTTGTCACCACACAGTCGACATCCCGAATGTTGTTCTGAACAAACTCTGGACGGGATGCCTCTAGTTTTTTATCGAAACATGGCATGATGCTTGCATGATATATTGTCGATGGTTCCACCCCTTTTTCTTTGGATATAAGCGATTTCAGTAGTTTCCCCGCGGTCTGTTGAGGCGATATAGTGGTCGATAAATAAGGTATTAGGTGAGGATGTGTCTTTTCAACATAGCACACCCAACCAGGACAAGATGAACATATCACTGGAGACTGCGGCAGACTCCTCCGATCTAAGATCTGCGCAGTTACTCGATCCATGAACTCGTCGCCTTGCAGAACCACCGAGGCCTGCCGGGCGGGCTCCAGTCCTACCACGTATTGGAACCCCAGCGATCTGAGTAAAGTGACTAGTTTCCGATCGGCGATTTCTACCGACAGATCAAACGCCTGGGCCAGAGAAACTCGGGCCTGGTGACTAACCGACGCCACAAATATGCGATCGGGTGCATCTGGCGCTCGCAGCTGATTCAAGATCTCGGTATGTGATTGCAACGAGACCAAAACCGACTCTGCAGATGTAATACATCCACTACAGGCCAAACAGTCGGTCAAACTGATTTGTGCGGGCGACAAAACTGTTGATATTTGATCTGTTGAAACCTCGATGGCGGTGCCTTGTTCATCGAAACGAATCTCAACCGGGGCCTGATCCGGTTTTGCTTTAGAGGTTGATTCCACAGGTTTTATACAAGCGACCCCAGGAGTTATAAAGTCGTTCAACGACTCTTCTGAGAGAATCGCACTCATTTAAATCCAAAAAACAACAAAAAAAAAAAAACGCCACCTTTTCTTTTATTATTCGTGGTGGTAAAACCAGAAGTAGAGGGAAAAAGTAGATATCATATCCAATGATTGGTCATATAGTATATCCATTGGGAGAATAGACCAATCACAAGTAAGCGTTCGACAGTTTATATCAGGACCAAGAAACTTTATCCCAGAAATTTATATAGTAATACTATTTTTCCATAAAGAAAAGGAAAAAAGAAAGAAACATGGCTGAAATGAGAAAGCAAAAATCCACTATTAAAATCCAAGCTGCATCTGAAGCTCTGCTAGCATTGAAAAGTCGTCGTAAATCAGGAGCCGTGAAGAAGACTAAACAGAGCCAGCGTTTTTTGAACAAAATTTCCCCATTAGCCAAACAGACTAAACCGAGACCAGATCCTCATACTATTCTTCGCAAGAATATAGCTGCCATTAAACAAATCAGTGATCAGGATTATGAAGAAACTGAACTGTTACAAGATTTCGCTGCTCGTAGAATAGCACCTAAACGGACCACCACTAACCGTGGTTTGCCCAACCACGATGATTCTGATGATAATGATGACAATGATAATAATTTGCCGGCTTTGACTCCCGGATTGGCTCCTGTGGATTACGAAACCAGCGAGAGCGAAGCTGAAAACTAGTCGGTGATGGTTAAAGTAGGCCTGCCTGCGCCTGGCCTGACACAAACCTCTCCAATGGGCCGCGAGCGATCTTGGAAATCCACTTGTTCAGTAGTATTATCCTCGAATCGAATCGAACCCGATATTATGTGCGTGGAAGGTATAGACAACCATTTGCGAACCAGAACTGCCAATTTCGCAGCAGTCAAACGTCGGGGAACTTCTTTTGTAACTAGTTTGTCGTGATACTCCACGGTCAGCTCTATAACTGGAGACCGGAGAAGATTGGACTGAGATAAGCTGAAAGCTTGAATGCCATATTTTTGCATCAACCTTTGCTTAACAGCCGCATGGTCAGATACCTTGATAAAGCCAGAAGCCAGCTTTGTTAAGAAGAATCGCTCAGAATCCTGTCTCTCCAGTGCATCAATGAAAACTCCGTTGAAACGGACTATGTTTGGCCAGATAGCTATCGCTATAGATTGAGCCATCGAATACTCAAGGTTCTCGATGACAGGGTTTCGGAGAAAATGTAATTCTTTGACTGCCGGAAACTTTTGAGAAAAACTATCCAGGTCGTCGCAAGTTTTTATGCTGTTATCTCGTAGATCAAGATTGGTGACCTGGGCCAGGACCGGCAACGGCGAAACTTTTTCCAGCCGATTATGTGCCAGATTCAAATGGGTAACGCCTGAATTTACCTCAACAATCGTAGTAAACGCATTAAATGACACATCCAATATCTCCACTGAATCAGTCGTTTGTACGAGCTCATTTCGATGATTGTAGGAATCCCGTAAAGAGTCTAAACGGGGGAACGACGCTAGAAGAGCTGCTAAATCCGGTAAATCCAATAATGTGTTGCTGATATCTAATAACCTGATCTTTGGCAATTCTTTGTGTACAGGCTCAGTACATAAAAACCGATTACCAACAAGAAAAAGCTCTTGTAGTGCAGGAAGTTGCTCACAAATCGTGAAGACCGTCTGAAAGTTATCCAAAAGGTTGTACGAAAGGTCTAATCGAGTCACTGATCTTAATAAAACCATATTAGACAAATCGACTCTATCAATCTTCTCGTGTTGCAAAGAAACTACTGTCAGATTATCGAGGTTCTGTTGCCATTTTTCAAACTTCTCAAAACCAACCGGTTCCACGACCTTTAAGCCAAACAGGATCTGTTCCTGCTTAGACGTAGATTCAATGTATTTCTGTTTAACAGCTTCATAAAACTCTTTATGCGTATCTTCTATTTTAGATGCTTTAATAAAACTGCCTGATCCAGGGATTTTGCCTATAGTTAGGACTGCAGTTTGTTTCCAAATTTCTCCATTATTTATACCTACAGTGAAAGAGCTGTCTGCCAGCATATTCTCCAGAATGCTTTCCTCGAGTAGGATCATCCCATTCTACCCCGTACGCTAATTGGTTATTCCATTCAATTATATCTTTTCCTGAATATTTAATTGTTCCTAAATAACCATTATACGAACAGCGCCGAGGAATGCTCATAGTTTTAGTTACCGGTTGTGGTTGTGATAATAGAGTACTGGCTGTAACTATAGTAGTAGTTAATAAACAATGTTCAGCGACAAAATTAAACTGTTTCCAGTAGATAACTAGTAATTCTGTGGAAAATGCTAAACTTTTTATTATTACTATTTTTTTTTTTAAATGCAACCAATCAGTCTAAATTCATTTCCTACTTAGTAAGCCTAGCTCATATTAATAATCCTATCTGAACATATTGAATCCATAACCACCAGTCAGCACCAGAAGTTATAAGTCCTATACCACCACGGCTTCATTGCTAGCTCTTCACGTTCTAGTTCCACCTCCAACAGAAAAGCGTCCAGATCGATTTCCCGGCGTCCAGTTACTACATCCGCTTGGGATGGCCTCACAACCTTGGTGCGATAAATGATCTTATAACTAATAAAAAAAGTCAAGATCACAATGCATCCTAAGAACGACTTGAAAAACAACTTGGCCGAAGGAGGGCTTCTCACTGGAGAAATTGCTACCCAGAGATTCAAGATGAGAATAAAGACATTCATCACCAACCCGAGCCAAGACCCCCAGACTCCAGCTTGACTCAAGAAAGGAATCTCCTTCAAGGTGTAACCTTGTTTCTTCCAGGCAGATCGAAATAATATATGGGCTAAACAAATCGAGCCCCAGGTGAAAATAGACGAGAGTCCAGATAGTGCCATCATCCAGGAAAATATCTCCTGAGCGTAAGGTGTAGCAGCTATAAAGGCTAGCAGACCACCGGAAAGAGTAACCACTGTTGCACCTAACGGTCGTCCTTTTCGATCAATATATCCCATGAATTTTGGAGCCATATGAAGCTTTGCCAAAGCACAGAGCGTTCGAGAGCTAGCAAAAATTGAAGAGTTACCGACAGACAACACTGCTATAAGAATCACGGCATTCATGACCGACGGAAGTCCTTGAATGCTTGCATTAGTCAGAGCAATCACAAATGGCGACGCTGCTATATCTACCGAGCTATTGCCAAACAGTCTGGGGTCATTATATGGAACAATCAGACCGACCACAAGCAGCGACAAGATGTAGAAAAGCGTGATTCGCCAGAAGACTTGCTTCACAGCATGAGGAAGCACTTTACGGGGATTCTTGGTCTCTGCAGCAGTTAGTCCCACCAGTTCAGTACCCGAGAAAGAGAACGCAGCAGTAACAAACACCGCGGCTTGTCCTTTAATACCATTGGCAAAAGCTCCTGGATTGTGCCAATATGTTGCACCTAGATAAGTATGATTTGGTCCACCTCCAAGATCTATGACCAGTCCAAGAATAGTAAAGCCCACGACTGCCAGTATTTTGATGCTGGAGAATATGAATTCTGCTTCTCCGTAGCCACGAACCCCAAAGATATTGATGACCACGATCAACAGCCAGAATATAAACACAAAAACCGCAGGAGATATGGATTTTGTCCAATATTGAATTGTCAGTGATGCAGCCACTAATTCAAGTGGGAAGGCAATCAGCCACTGCATAGCAAAGTTCCATCCCATGGCAAACCCCCAGGCAGGGTCAATAAACCGTGCAGAGTAAACAGAGTATGCTCCTGGAACAGGGAAAAGCACGGCAAGCTCTCCTAAAGCATGAACTGTACAATAAAGCATTATACCAACAGTAGCAAAAGCGATCACCAAAGCGCCTGGTCCACCAGTACCGAGAGCTGCACCGGACCCAACAAACAGCCCTGTACCGATCGAGCCGCCGATCGCAATCATTTGTAAGTGTCTACCTTTGAGGGAGCGACTTAAAGGACTATTGGAGATCATCGCCATAGCTGCTTCATCGTCGAGATCAATCCCGGAAGCTAGGTTGTGTTGTCTTATCCTCTCCAGTTCCTCTTCATTAAACTCATAGGGCTTAAAAGAGTCAGCAAAGTTGGTAAAGCTTTTAGCTATTCTCTGCTTGGTATTTCGTTCAGGCAAGCTAGTGACTATAGCTTCAGAAGGACTAACTGATCGAGAGTCGTCAGAGTAAGAGGACTGGGCGATTTTCTCAGTCGACATTTCAGTAGAGATTTTCGAGCTACCGAGATCAGAAAAAGAAAAAGAAAAAGAAAATTAGTAATAGAGTATTTGTAATATACTCTATTTACTAATAGAAGAAAGAGAGATATCGATAAGCCCCAGGTTTAGATCACTGTGATTGATAGAGGGGAATGCAAGAGAAAATGTAGCAATTTAACAAGTGCCAGGGCTCCAGGGTCCTGAGAGTAATAATAACAAAAAATTTCTTCAGTACATTCTAATCGGACCAGTTTCACGAGTTTTAATTGCTGGACCCTAACTGGAAACGGTTATACTACCAAAATAGGGTTCATCACAATCCTAAAGTAGTAAGTATTTTCGCTGTCCACGAAAGTAACCAAATACGACTGGACCCTTGTAGAAACTTAAATGTTAAAAGAAATAACATGGTTCTTTTAGTCTAAAAAAAGAACCAAAAAGGAAGGGGGAAAAATGGCACCATATCGTAATGAACCAGCATGAAGCATTAAACAGCAAGCAGTAGGCAGTAGGCAGTACGAAGTAAGCAGTAAGAAATAAGCAAGAACGATTCTAACCTACTTTAACAGGTAGCAGTTAGGTGAAAAGCTTGGTCGAAGACGTGCCAACGATTATAAAATGCAGTATAGAACTTAGTTGCCAGAACTATATCAGTGGCTCCAGTCGACCCACGAATGGAATGCATCGAGAGCATAGGAATTCCGATATCGACAGCTCTGATGCCTAATGACGAAGAGATGAAAGGACCAATTGTAGTACCGGAGGGAACATCATTTCTCACATGGAAGTCCTGGAGAGTGATCCCGGCTTCCTTGGCAATTAGACGAAAAAGAGCCGAAGTGGTGGCGGTGGTAGTCACCGCCCCGTTAGGATCCGATTTGATTACGGGCCCAACATTCAATTGCGGGCGATGATACTCCAAGTAAGCGTCGAGAAAGTTGGGATTGACGGCGTGGGTAACGTCAGAGGAGAGAAACAAAGAGTTAGCATAGGCTGGCAACGGATCTACGTGGAGATTTTCACACAACCGAGCCATGGTGGATTCTAAGAGCTTGCCTCGAGCACCTTGGCGCGTAAGACTGCCGATTTCTTCATTATCAAACAGAGCGCAGATATTGACCGAAGCATGATCTATATGGGACTGAACCAAAGCGGAAATAGCTCCATAAGCACATATTTTGTCGTCGAACAATGGGCCATATATGAACTCATTATCTAAACCAGCTAACGTTGCTGGCTCACAGGCGAATAGTTCAAGATCAATATCAATGATCTGGTCGATAGATACGTCGAGAGTATTAGCAAGAAGTCTCAAAATTCGAAGAGAATGTTTACCATAAAGAGGAGCTTGACATTCTTGAGAAGACGGAGGAGAAGAGGTTTGAGAGGAACTGAGACCAATAATAGGCACCATTCTAGTTTGCTTATTATCCATATCGGCAAAACTTGAGCCGAAATGCGGGGCCAAAGAAGGAATAGTCGCAATAGGACGAGGAATCAAAACCAATTTAGATGAAATTACACCATTTTGTTTAATTATAACTCTTCCAGCGAGTCCTAGATCTCTATCCCACCATTGTCTTGAAAGAGCGCCAGAATACGGAGCGACCCCTAACAAATCGTAGCCTTCTTGTGAGGACAAGATAGAAATCGGTTTTAGTTTCAGGGTAAGTCCATCTACATGACATCCAATTATTCCAAACCCGTTATTGGAAGAATAATAGGAGCCTACTACAAAAGCAACCAAAGCAGAGCCATTACGAATAACAAATCCTTTAGATCCGGGTTTGATATCGGACCAATGATCTCGTTCAGAATACTCTTTAAAGCCTTTAGATTTTAAATAATCACTAAAATCATTTACAGCATGGAAAGCTGTAGGACATTTGTTTATAAAATCTATAAATCCCAAGGTGGTCATTTACGTACTGAGTGAGATATGACAGGAAGAGGTTAGGTTGGGCCAGAGAGTTTAGTTGCTATAATCGTAGAGCACAGTAGAGAAAAGAATAAAAAGTAGATAAATTTAAGTATATTGTATTTGTCAATAAATTATTAAATGTAAGTAGATATTATATAATATATATTTATTTATTTATTCATATTTATCATCATTTATCGCAAACATGAAGGATTATAGAAGAAACACAGCTGAAAGCTTGGCAGTGGGTGGGACAGGCTACTAAGGTTGCTATGATCGCATGAATTCACTCAAAAATAGGTGTAATTATAAAAAAAAAAAAAAAAAATCAAAGTAAATTCACCGCCAAGGTGGCAGTGTGATAGTACAACTAGTAACATTAGAGCTTTTTCAAAAGCCGTATCACATATGAAAACCAGGCAGATAGCTGCTGGAATCCACGCCCTAGTAGGATACTAAATGCATTACTTGATAATAGAATTTTTTTTCTCTAATATCAATAATATGCATAAACGCTATTGATATTTACTGACCATATCATCGGTTAAACTCTTCAATCTATATTTGCTGTTTTGGTTAAACTCCTTTCCAACTTAATAGCCGAATATGACGCAGAGGCTCTGGCGACTAGTGCATTTTAAAGTTTACCAATAAAGTTTAGGTTTCCAATGATCTGCGATGATCAGTCAAACCCACCCGAACACTAAGACAAGGCGGGAACCAGGCTCGGACCAGTCGACATTGCCAAGCAATTGCGATAACCAATTAAAAAAAGAAAATAAGTAAGAAAATTTCAATAACTTAATAGAGAATACCAGTGACGGTATGATTTCTCTATCTTGGGTTGGGAATTTAAAAAAAAAAAATAAATGAAAAAAAAAAAAAGAAGAAAAGGAAAAATAAATCAAACTTTAACAATTAAAACTAAAAACTCTGGACCTTCTTCCCCGCCCTCCTCTGGTATGCACCTGTTAACCATGCCTGGTGAAAATCGGCAAATTAATTGGCTGAAAGAAAGGCCTCGTTTAGTATCGCTTGAGCAAACTAGGAAATCTAACTCAAACCTAGCTTTCAGTGCTAATAGGCACGTAGCGAAACGGCCATAGTTTAAATCATCACTAATTCTGTTTCTACACCAATGGAGGTGCAGAGAATACATTAAACCTAGTTCATTTAAACTCTTACTTTCACATTTTGTTGAAATTGAGCTTGTTCAGGGCTGTTGTCGTACGTTCTGGATTACTGCGTCTACAGATATACTTATATTGTCCTTTGCAAGCTAGACTTTGTTTTTACTCTCCATTTTATACCTAGTTTCTGAATACTGCTTCTCTCTTTGTTCTTCTTTTTACTTGATCTGTTCTTCTCTTAAAGATTCCTGATTTCAGGCTACAATTAGCTACTGATGGCTGTTTCTGCCAAGTCTGGTCCTCAAAGCCATCGGCGTATGGATGGTAAGTTATATATTGCCTATAGTACCAATCTTGTTAGATGGATTATTTAAAATGTTCTGCTTTTAAGAACATTACTTGTATTTTAAATCTTTGCTAGCAGAGATCTATCTATTCTGCAGGACCCTGAATGAAGCAGATAGATGCCCAATTTCAAAATCCTGCCTTGGCTATCTTCACACAATTGCAAGAGATTTGTTTTTGACTTTCTACTAGTTTATTTTGCCACCTTTTGTTCTCGTTGATCTCAGACACTAACTGCAGGCTGTAACAACTGCAAAGATGCTCGAGCTCGTTGCGACCGTGGGAAACCTACCTGTGGTTATTGCGCTCGCAAGAATACCCCCTGCGACTATTCAATTCGACTGAAATGGCTTGATATCACCAATGACTCCTCTAACAGTTATAAACCACCTACTCGTGGCCGAAGCAAAAATATCACGGTTGGCCCATCTCTTCCCATCGAGTCTGGCGTAGATATACCTACCGGCTATACTCATACTTCGCAGCCTAGCTTTATTACCCCGATGAGCAATTTCACTACTGCCCCTGCTCCTGCTGCTCCTGCTGGTGATGCTGCTTGTGATCCAACCGGTAGTCCTTCTCTCGGTCCTACCAGTGATCCTCAGCACCATTCTAGGGCCTCGATCTTCCAATCCTCTATCAATTCTCCAACCTCGACTATTTCCGCTCCTGACACAATCTCAGTGGACTCGCCACAGTTTTCTTGGCTCAATAGCAGTCCTGCTTCCCTTACTTGTGATCAGCCTTTGTCGTATCTTCCGGATTCTCAGAATCACAACTATCTCGGAGACTCTCATGGACCGCCCGCCACTACTTCTCACTATGGTTCTTTGGTTTATTCTCCTTCACAGATCGCTACCATGGCTGATTCGATGCTTTCTTTCACTGACCCTATCTTCTCGAACGCTGCCAAACCAATTAACTCTGATCAATCTGAACCGCCTATATTCCACCAGGCACGGTCTAGATCTGATGTACCACTTCTTTCTTGTTCCCCAAGCCATGCTTTACCTGTGAATATGACTGGCTCCAATGATCCTCCTCCAGACCATAATCAGGATTCAGACACCGTGATATCTCTATCCGAAGAAGAGCAGATTCTGCAACCTACCCCGGCTGATTATGCATCTGTGTCTAATCTCTCTCCCAGAGATATACCTTACTTTGGTTCAGCTTTTCATTTACCTCAGATCTCGCATGCACTGCGTAACCCCAAGCTTTTGCGGCTCTTTGAACACTATCTGACCTTCACAAGTCCGGCCTTCGACCCTGACTCTTCATCTCCTTCGTCTAACTTCTCAATTAGACTGTATGTTCCGTTTGCAGTCCAAGACCTTGCTTCATTCTATGGAATTATTGCGCTTTCGGGCTTCCAGCTAGCTCACATAGAGCCAGAGATGCACGACGTTGCCATTGTATGCCGCTCGCGAGCTTATCGCTACATGCGTACCGACTTACTGGAAAACCCAGAACCTCACAACCCTAGTTGGTGTTATCGACTCATGGCAGCTCTGTTGGTTCAGCTTACTTTAGACGTGATAGAAACCGACTCGAGAGCTTGGGGGGTTCATCTTAACAACTGCTATCGGCTCTTTGGCCGAACCAAGATTGAAGATTATCAAAACAATCCGGGCATCTTTATGCTAGCTTCTCGCATCGCGAAATATGACACATACTCCAGTATCCTGTCTGGCCATGCCCCGCAGTTGAAATCTGAAAGATTCTTTCTGGATCCCATGTATGCTTACAACACAGAGTCGATGTGGAGTTGCCCGTGCGCCCCGGTTGTGTTGTGTGCAGAGTTGTCCTATTATCACACGATCGACAAAACCGAAGTTTCTGCAAGATATAGAAATTATCTTCTGCTCCAGCTTACGCGTTTGAAACGTCCAGATAGAGCTAGTATCGGTCCTGATTGGTACATGACTCATGATCTCATTGTTTTGATAACCTACATGCATGCTCGCAGAATCCTCTATAACTGTAGCACTCTCGATCTAAGCTTGATCAATATGAAGGACGAATGTTTCAAGCTTCTGCGTATGCCTATCCCTCCATTATTCGGGACCAATCTCACCTGGCCTCTCTTTTTCTTGTCGACAATTGTTTCTGATGTTGCCGAAAGAGAGTTTATTAAGGAATTGCTGGACAAATATCTACAACAACTTCGTGTGACATCTTTCAAGGAAATTAAGCGAATTGCTATTAATCTTTGGGATGCAATGGACAGAGGCGAGTGTCAATTTTGGGCTGACGTGAAGCATATCATGCAAATTAATGGATTCTCGGTTTTGTTAGCCTGATTTTTTTTTTTTTTTCTAGTGGCTTGATTTTACCACCCCCCGTACTTCAGTTTTTCTACTATTAGTATTGATTTATTTTTTTTTTTCGGTTTTCTTTTATACTTAAGCTATTTTTTTTTTTTTTTTTTTTTTTTTTTTTTTTTTTTTTTTTTTTCTTCCAAGAGTTCTTAAGTCTGTAACAAATGTAACAGATTAAACCCTCGTACAGTTAGAATCATCACTTGGTCGATCATACTCATGAATCACACTTTTGGAAGGTTCATAAGTACCGATTGGTGAGTAAGGAACATCAATTCCAAAACTAGGGGGACCTCCAATTTTTAGTGCTTCTGGTGTTGTCCATAAAGGATTTGCTGCCATCACTAATACTGTAACCCGTAATCCGTAGCGGAATTCTGACACTCCGAGGGCTTCACCAGATTGAACATCCAAAACACAAATTAGATCCGGTACCGTTGCCACTATTGTTTGAGTGCCATCGTCCAAAAGATGCTCCACCAGATAATTTTCGTTTTTGAATGGAATTCGAATTCGTCCACCGGTCAGTTTCGGTCTGCTGACTGCATCATTCAAAGAATCCATCTCTACCGGTGTCAATTCTCGGATAAATATTTCCCCGTGCGTATGACCCTTGTAAATCTTACGCTCAACTTGACATATTTTTCCCGAGAAAAGCTTTACCGCCGAAGTGGATCCCCCAACTTCATCGATGATATAGTCTGCGGCTAATGCTGCGATTCCTGAACGCTGACATTTGTATATTGCCCGGCCAATTCTCCATGAGAGAGAATATGTACGTTTTATGGCAAGTCTTTTTATATCCTTACCGTTGGATGGAGTCACTACCAACCCTACTCTGGATCCCATCTCTGAACAGGCGGCTCGTAAAGCGACGTCCATCATCTTATCACTCGAACTGGAGTTCATCACCAGAGAGTTTCCTGTGCCATCACAGATAGCTGTAGGAACCAGCTGATTTGGTTTGTGGACCGAGATTGTGGTTTGATAAAAGGTGGGATATGCTCTGCCCATCCAGTCGGCATCGACACAAGGCTTATTGTAATTCTCAGAGCAGGCTAAGATCAAGGGTTCTAACCCATTGCCGCCCCCAATCTCGATTGCCATAAATGCAGAATAATCGGGATGATTCAAATACTCCATGAGAACTTCCATCGTCTTGCAGATTTCATCTCCAAGCAAGCGTTCATAGCCAACCGCTGCCGCGCCCATATATCCACCCCATACCACAGCATCATCATCGTTTAAAGCCTCACAGTCAATCAAAGTAATTGAGTTTCCTCGGCGCAAATACTCTCGGATTTCTAGATACTCTGGATACGGAGTACCACCGCCAGCACAGCCTAATACATAGCATCCTAAAGAGATCCATTTCAGATCTATTTCGCTCAATGTCCACAGACCATCCACAACATTGGGCTTGTATGTGACAGGATCTATGTCTTTCTCGTCGTAGCAGACAGGGATATTCAACAGAGATGTTTTCACAGAACCATCATCAGTCTCGTTAGATTTTGTATCATGCGAATGGTTACAAGTAATCTGACTATCCTGGGGGGCAGACAATAGATCACCGATAGCTCTAATCATTACTCTTGCCTGGTTGGCAACATATTGTATAGGGAAAACCTCGACCTCTGCTATGGTGACGGTGGCAGGATCGGCGCCGTTAGCAATGGCCAGAGCAATTGCCTTATCGGACATTTTGGAAACCAGCTGCTCCAAAGTGTACTGAGCTGTAGACTCGATTGAGTCTACTACTCCACATATCTGAGCAATCGCGGCCCCCACCGCATTGGCTACCGCATGGAAAGGAGGAAAGATTACCTCGCTCACCCCGGTAATCGGTACTTGTGCTATTATAGATCCGCCGCCAACCAGAAGCAAGGGTATATCGCCCGGAACGGTCTTAGCTTTTTCAACTGCTAACTCCAGCTTTAGTTGTATCTCTTTGAAACACTTTTCCTGGAACTCCGGAGAGATGCCCGACACCAAGGATGGATCTCCTAGAGACGGAGTACCGAATTTTGCAATAGTGACATCAGTAGTGGTGCATACTGGGCCACCAAAGACTAAAGCTTTTGAGGAAAGATTCATTCCAACCGATTCTGGTCCAATACGAACTTCTCCTGTAGCTTTGTTCTCAGCTATAATCGAACCACCGCCTAGCCCGATGGTCTCAACGTGCGGCATGGAAAAGTTCATACGAACACCAGCCAGAGAGACAAATGCAGCGGCCTGCTGAGGAAATCCAGAAGGAAGTAGAATCCCTAAGTCAGTAGTTGTTCCTCCAACATCTGCGACTATGACGCTTTGGTTTTGATTGCTAGGGCTGAGATGACCCCCGAGATAGGCGGCCCCTCTCATAGAGTTTGTCGGACCAGATGCAAAAGTCTTGATTGGAAGTCGAGAGATAGCATCAGCCGATGCAATTGTGCCGTCGTTTTGAGTGATAAAAAGCGGACAGTGAAGATTTAGACGAGACATGGCGGCCTTATAGCCGGAGATGGTGCGCTGGGCGAAGCGCATGATGGAGGCATTGAGAATCGAGGAGTTTTCGCGTTCTAGAAATCCTATATTAGCTACATCTCGTGAGCATACAATGTTTGCATAAGGAAGTTCCCGTTGTACAATATCCCGTACTCTGGTTTCTTGGAAATGGCTCGAATCAATAGGCGAGAACACGCCGATAATGGCCACGGCCCTTAATCCTTTGGTGCGTATTTCCTGACATGCATCTATAATCTCGGACTCCGAGATGTCTTTTATCAAGGAGCCATCGATATGGAGGCCTCCTGAAAGAAAAGCATAGCTGCCAAAGAGAGTCTGCTTGAGTTCGGAAGGGAAGTCCAAGAAAGGGGGAGTTGACCGAGTATAAGACGAGCACAACCGCAAGACCGCAACACGGTCGAGTTTAGATACATTACGCTCAATCACAGCATTGAGAAACTGAGTAGTTCCAATGATGAGAGCGGATACCTGTGAGGGAGGAACAGCCGATGAAGATAATACTGCTTGCACGGCAGCCTCAATACCTGACGTGACGTCATCCGTGGTTGCAGTTTTATGAGAAGCTAAAACTGAGCTTGGAGGTGGTTTTGATACATCGAGCAGTACACAATCTGTATTTGTACCGCCTACATCCACGCCAAGGCGGAGCGGAGAACTAACAGGCATCAGTACCATAACAAAATGTATAAGACAATGGAAAAAAAAAACACAGAGAGAAAAAAAAAAAAAGTTAGAGTCTCCGGCAAGTACCAAAAGAAAAAAAAAACAAACTTTTATTCAAACTGTCAATTGAATAAGTAATGAATCCGTTCTGCAGTAGTTTAGTATCTGGAACACTGTGCAATTAGAGATAGTACGGACATGTACCGAACAGTTGAGTCCAATTAGATACTTGATTTGTTTTAATATTAAAAGTCTTCTAGTGTAGTGAACGCAGGTTTTTTGCTAATTTTTCTCTACTGCTCAAGGAAATTGTGATCACCGTTTCTGCAAACATTGGAATGCTAAGGCATATAGTTTAGCTTAAGTAAATAAGAAATGAACTAATAAAGTTTGGTAAATAAAGTTTCCCAAGTATTTTTTATTTTTATTTTTTTTTTTTTTTTTTTTTTTTTTTTTTTTTTTTTTTGTTTTTTGAACCTATGTATGGAAGAGTATTTTACAAAGCATTTGTACAATTTAATATAAACCAATGCTATTTGTATTTAGCAGCCTACTATTTGTGTGGCAGACTACTACTACAGACCCATCTATAGACTCATTGAACAAAAAAATAACAATCTGCCTTGAGGTGTGATAAGTAAAGTGGAAAATTCATATCTACTGGCCAATCAGAAAACCTAATAGTGTGAAATACGAACCTTATATAAGCTTTAAAGTTTAGACTCATTAACATATTCTATGAACAAAGAGATCTGCACCCAATGATAAGCCTTGTTTCCACTTTTTGTGATACTACCCGCTGGAAAGATTTCTTATTTAAGTAGACAATCCGGAAGTTTGAGAACAATTACGTGATTATTAGCATTTTTACCAATTATATAAAGACGTCTTCAGGAAGAAGTTTTCTATTTACTCTCGGTTTAATTCCATCTAGCTGGTCGAGGATCTACTTGGCCCATCAAATATTACTGAGCTTGCCTTGAACTTTGTGAAAACTTTATTTACCGCTAATTCTACAAGGCTGTCTTTCTATATTGCGGCCGATCTAAAACCTGCTGTGCTTCTTTTTGGTTGTTGTTGAATTGTTTATTGCAAATTTGAGGGGCCGTTTGGCTATCTTTTAGCTATCTTTTGGCTATTCAGTATTCTAGTCTCACCTTGTGTGTAAGGTGACAGTCGAACAAACTTGAGCTTCAATTTGGTATTTTTGAAGATCACCATCTACAATATAATTAATTGATTTTTTTTTTCTAGCTCTTTTATTACTTTTATCGCTTTTCTATTGAGTTTCTAGTCTATTGTGCTCAACCTCATGATTCGACATCGCCTTGCTAGCCTAGAGAAGGCTTTAAGGGTAAAAAATGGACCAAGAAATGGTGCCTCAAGTTTCTGGAAAAATGACGATGTTTCTCCCCTACCGCCAACTCGTCGAACATGGACTCGATGGACTTATATTTCCTTTTGGACTATCAATAATCTGGCGCTCTATACCTGGCAAACTGGAGCTTCTCTCACCGCTTTAGGTCTATCGGTATGGATGGCGATGATCTCTGTGATAATTGCTCGATTTATTATTGCTGCTGTGGCGGTATTGAATGGTTATCCTGGTGCTACTTGGCATATTGGATTTCCTATTCTTTCTCGAGCAGTCTGGGGAATCTACGGCCAGTATTTGGCCTTGATTCAACGGATCATGCTTTCCATCATTTGGACGGCGGTTCAGTCATGGACTGGTGGTCTCTGTGTCTCGGTTATGCTCTCGGCAATAATTCCGCAGTATCAGAATATGAGCAACACGCTCCCTGCCTCGTCGTATATGGAAACAAAGGAACTCATCGGTTTTTTCATCTACTGTGTTCTTTTGTGTTTCGCGACATATATCCCTCCGGAAAAATGCAACCGAATGCTGCTGGCAAGCAATTGCATTACTTTTTTCACCCTGTTAGCTTTGGCTATTTATTGTCTCTCTCAAGGTGGAGTGGGTCCTTTGATGTCTGCTTCTCCGACTGTTAAAACCTCCTCGGAAACAGCTTGGGCCATTTTAGCCGGCATAACTTCGGTAATAGGATCAATTGCGGTTGGACTTACCAATCAATCAGACTTTTGCCGTTTTGCAACTCGTCCTGGTGAACAGGTCATTGGCCAGGTGTCCTCGATTCTTCTGGTTGGCACCATCATGCCTTTGCTTGGCTGTATGACTGCTTCTGCCACAGTTGCTTTGTATGGTGTTTCTTTCTGGAACCCTCCGGACATTGCTGCGTATTGGCTTAGTACTTCGTATACATCGGGTGCCCGAGCTGCTGCCTTTTTCCTTTCCTTAGGGATGTTGTGCTGTCAGCTGGCTATTAATGTTGTCGACAATGCTTATGCTACCGGAATAGACCTGGCCGGTTTATTTCCTCGCTATTTCTCCTTCCGTCGGGCCTGTTACACTGGTATAGTTCTTTCTATAATTGTGCAACCGTGGAAGTTGCTTAGAAGTGCCGGTACGTTTCTCTCGGTGATGTCGGCCTATGCTGTCTTTTTAGGGCCCATGGTAGGAATGATGGTGTGCGACTACTGGATAGTGCGCAAACAGAAACTAAAACTCACTGATCTGTACACTAACTCCAAATCGGGTATTTATTACTTCAAGGGTGGTTTTAATTGGAGATCATTTGTTAGTTGGATCGTGGGCTTCTCTCCTATTCTTCCTGGATTCATCAACGGAGTCAATCCTAATATCAAGGTTCCGGTAGGATGTCAGCATCTCTACTCTATTGCTTATCTGTTTGGATTTTCAGTTTCATTTGTTGTCCATTTCGTGCTCAACTACTTCTTTCCGGTGAAAGGACTTGGAGAGATTGATGCAGAGGATGTGTTCGGAACCTTTACTACTCGTGAAGCTGAAAAGCTCGGTGTATCTGAACCCTGTGAGGTTTCTTCTGCTTCTGTCAAAGATGACAGTGAAGATGTGATGCTCCGGTTTGACACTAACTAGAGGTGTTGCGTATATCTACTTTGGAGACTTATTGCACAAAAATAAAGATGAAAAGTATATATAGTCTACTATTCCAGATAAATATTACAGTTAATTCCAGATAAAATATTCCAGTAATACTATTCCAGTAATACTATTCCAGTTAAAATATTAGCCCAGTTAAAATAATATAACACACAAAAATTACGGTACTTATTTATGTACCAACCTTACTGGCCGCCAGTCGAGTAGATATTGATATGATGGTACCAGCAGAAACTCCACCTACCAGCGGCACACTCCTACATCCAATACTGGCTTTGGCTTGTGCAGTGGTAGGACCGAAATCAACAAAAGACCGTTTTTCTGTTAAGCCGAGTTCTATGACATGTTGCATCATTACGAAATATGCCTTATATTCTCGACTCTTCTCGTAGTCCAGTCCTTGGATGTCGGACGTTATAGTATCTCCAAATCTAAACAAGATAGAGCTAGCTATGATTTCCCCGTCTACTTTCAAGAACAGAAGTGATCTCCGGTGCTTTTCTTGAGGATCTGATTTCATGGCTTTGATAAATGCCGCGTCTGGTTTAGACAATGTAGCAGTATGACCTTCGCCATCTCGTTTCTGGGCGGTTTTCTTCCACATTTCAATAATAGTTTCGCACTCCTGGTCTGTGAAGTCATATGATTCAATAATTTCGCCCTTATCTGCTTCAAATTTGGTACTTTGCGTTCGATATTTGATAGCTTTCATATACTGGGCCAAAGTTTGTCCGTGATACGGACGCAGATCGATAATATTAGAGGCCGGTAAGCCCAGCGGGATCCATCCTGATGGAGAGATACTTTTCTCAAAAAAAGTGTTTTTGTAAGTGGGATCTAAGAACATGGAATATTTTTCTGATCGGGGAAGGGAGTGATTCCACTCGATTAAAGCGCGGCGTATTTCGCAGGCCCGGGATATGGGTTTTCGGGCATGGGCGGTAAAGAAAGTTGATTGGCGAAAAGGCCAATGGAAAGCTAAAAGACCAAATCGTATACACAAAGGTTTTAGCCAAGACTCTGAGCCCAGAGTCTTTTTCATGATGCGCCCAAATACCCCGGTGAGAGTATCAGTTAAATCATAACCCTCGATCGAACTGACCATTACAAGGGCGATAGTTTCTTGGAGGTACGTTCTCATAATTTTGTCCTGTTCGATTTTGGCAAGCATTTCGTCGGCGTTATTCTTTTTCTGGAGCTTTTTAATTTGGTTCTTGGTGAGGGGTTTATGGCCAAAGTCGTCCAGAGGGTTACTGGCCGGGGTCTTGGGCTCCTCGAGAATCATTTTTTCTTCATCAAGATACTCCAGAAGACTGTTTGTCCTCAGACTTCCTGACTTAGAAGCGGTATTGGCTGGTTTATAAACTCTGAGAACTGTGCAAGTCATGTTATCGAGCTTGACGGTAGAGAAAGCCTTCATCATCGACAGTGCAGAAGAGCCGTCGGGGGAGCCGGGAATAGAACGGCCATAAACATCAATGAGCAAAGCCAGGCCTTCAAGGTATTTAGTGGGCAAGCTGTTAAGATCGATCGGCTCCAGTCTGAGACCAGAGGAAGGCTTTTTGAGAAGTAAAGTCATGGCCCATAGGGAGGATATACAAAGAACCAAGGATATTCCAAACAAAATAGGAGTAGTGACGGCGGAAAAGAAACTCATGGTGATAGGTCTATGAGTAGCCGAAACGGCACTGGTGATCATGCCCACGAGATTACATAAAAAGGTGATTATCATCAAAGCCAAGAGAAACTGGGCCAACCGGCTGTAAAGAGAACTGACGCGGTTTTCGGTGGTAGCAGAAGAACCAAGTCCTAAAGCAAAAATAGAGTTACAAATAGTGATACAGCCAGCAAACTGGAAATAAAGCAGAGCCCTGCCGGGACTAACGTGGCTGCCGACCAGTTCTGGATCCTCTCGAACAATGGGCTCGTAGTTCATGATTACCAGTAAGCAGCCAATAGCAAAATGGATCAAGGCCAAAGTGACCAAAGTGCCTCGACCAACTACCCGGTCAGCTCGAAACATCAAAGTGGACAAAGCCACACAGATGAAGATTTGCATGACAGTACAAACAGACGAGAGCACCAGAAAAGTGACATCGTCCTCCTTCAAAGAGTAGCGCAAACACAGTGACAACATGATGACAATCAAAACAATCAAGCTGATCATGGTGACGATTTGGCGTAGAAACTGGCGAGTCGATTCCTGTTTAATTCCCTTATGGGTGAGAGATAAATAGACATCGACAGCAGTAAAAATACAGATGATCGGTACAATAATAATACAACAAAAGATCTGGCCATATAAAATCCGCGGCAAATGTCCGTCTTGGTTGGATTTCTGGCTTTGGATCACCAAGTTCGCAATACTACATCCAAGCGATATCATTGTACACACAAATACCGTAAACAAGGCCGAAATCCACACCCGGGCTGCGGCTGGCCGATTCCCTGACTGATCCGTCCAGATTTTCATCATATTTCTGGACTCCGAATTGCAGTATTCTTACTAAAAAAAAAAAAAAATAGAGTAAGACTCGTTACAGGGGGAGACGCCGCGGTAAAACAGTATATTAGATATCTAACAGTTCCGGGGGAGGGAGAAAAAGAGAGTGTATATCCTATTTAAGTAGGTCACGTGGTAGTCTGAAACTATAACTTAATTAAAGATAAGGTTTCATTATTCCATGGTTTAATTAACCAGTGGCTTAGCCAGCAAGCCACTAAGTAAGTAGCACGGTAGAGCTTTAGAGATTGAAAAAATATAAGACCCGGAGTCTACTTATTTAGTTACTAAAAAGTATTAGCAATGAGTAGCTCGGTTTGACTTACTAGGTCTTGTTTGCTGTTTAAAAAGCTTTCAGATATTTAATGGCTCAGATGGATGATTATGATTCTTGGCCGGGAATAGCTTGGGACTGGACAATTAAAGTGCAATTAAAACACCGTCAAAACTCTATCGTGCTACCTCGAAAGCACGCAGTATAGACGCACGGCTAGAAATAGATTCCAAACGATTTAGAATCATTAATGATTATGTTTGTGGTATAAAATACGTGTGTAAAACCATCCAAATATTTAGGTTGTTCTTTTTTCGTTCTATTTCTTGGTGTCCGTGTTTCCAGTTCTAGGGATTCCACTAGGACCCTGATGTCACTCTTTTGTAAACCCAATATTACAGCTACTACCCAGCTAACTTGAGTGATATTAAATCACACAAAAAGCTTGGTGGGTAGTATATAAGGAGTTTGCATCTAGTGAGTAATTCGTTTTGAAAAAGACAAAAGAAAAAAAAAGAAAGAGTAAGAAAAGAAAGAAATAGAACCATTTGGTTTTTTATTATTAATCTGTTTGAAACCTGAGGCAGCCTTAGATCAAGGAAGGGTTGTGGTTTCAGGTCCCAAGAAAGTTTCTCTTTGGCAGCAAGCAATACTCGTATAGCTTGATAATAGATTTTCTAGCTGAATACTAAGTCGGTTAGAATTTATGAACTTCTGTGGATAATGTGAAATGTAGAATATAAACTATCGGGTTTGCTTTGTATAAGTTTAAAAAGAGATAGTACTAGTATATCTTTATATGAAGAGTTTATATTATCATTCGAAAGATCAAAAAGATCAGTTGATTCTAACTAGTAGCGAATGTTAACTCGTTGCAGTTCGTCGTCGCAGTTCGTCGTCGCAGCTCGTCGTCGCAGCTCGTCGTTGCAGTTCGTGGTTGTCTCGTTGAGCAAACTCGTTCCATCCGCCAATTTTTCCGCCTTTCCATAAATACCTCGATGAACCATCACCTAATCCGGAAGAAGACTGAGTTATACTTTGTGTTATTGTGCTGCTTTCTTCTTTTCCTCGGCTGCTTTTTGTTTCTCTCGCATTAAAGCAGCAGTTTTCTCTCTTTCGGATTGGAGACTGGTTCCGGATTTCTTCTTTCCCTTATTTGCTGCTTGTTGCTTTTTCAATGCTCTTTCACGATCTTTCTCCCGTTGGTTACCTCGTGTCATGATATAGAAGTTAACAATTAGATATTGTTTGTTTGTTTGTTTGTTTGTTTGTTTGTTTTTTTTTTTTATTATCGTGCCCGAAGAAGGTCTTGGAGAATATCTTAGAGAAAGTCGAGAAGGTCTTGGGATTTTCTTAAATCATGGGTTAGGGTTTATTAGAAACCAAAGACCATGGTGGTCCTTTTGTGCGCTAACGAATCTCTCAAAGCTCAGACATGATGAGCTGCTGCCGCTGCTGTTGCTAAACGCTAAGTTTTCTTTTCTGTGTAACCGATCTGAAACCATGCAAACAACCAATGTAGAAAAAATAAATATAAATACCAATTACCAATTACCAGTATGTCGTACTGCCATCCTTAGTGCTTGTTCATCTTGGCCGGTCCAATCATGAAAGCCGGAGTCGCAAATTTCCTTAGAGTCTTGGTAGCGCTAACGCTGCTGATGTTATGCACATGTGAGGTGATGTATGGAGCATTGGCCTTCATCGAAGTGGAGAATTCAAAGTGGTATGTGCTGCAAGGCCTGAGTGCGTTAGTGAACTCGGTTGTAGCGTTCTATGCGTTCCTGTCCGAGTTGGGGATGATCGGAAACATGGGCCGCCGGTTCTGTGCACGATGGACCCCGTTTTTATCCACTGACGTTCCATACAACACGGGGTTGAACGGGTTGGCCATAGTTCTGATTTACTTGTCGTTCCAGGTGCTGGGCTACGCAGGAGAATACCAGATCAATCCCCGGCATATCGACCAGTTGGCCAACGGGGTTCAGTCCAATATAGTTGGGAACTATTTTCTGGTCAGTGCTGGAATCGGTTTCTTTTTTGCAGTCATTCTAACTCTGGTGACTTTCTTCAACCCGGAAATCAGACTGATTCGTTCTTCTCGGTATAAGACCCCAGTTACCCCGGTTTAAGATCATCCAAACGCTATATAGTGATTGCCACAGCTAGCTAAATGGTCTTGCATTAGTATAATTATTTTTCGAATAGATCGCTGTAATGCTTTTGTTTTCGAACAAGTCTCTCTCTCTTATGAGGTGAGGCACCGATTCCATTCAGAGTAGGAAAGAATACCCAATAAGGAAATATTATTTTTTTTGGTTAATTGTTTATTGAATAGAATTGTTGTTATTGGGAGTGGTGGGCCCAAAATTTGGTAGTTATTTCTTTCTGTTAATTTTTGCCTCGTAAAGAATTAAATGAACTCGGCAAAGGGTAAAGGTTTTTCATTTAAATACCGAATCACCGAATAAGCCCGGTCAGGTAAAATAAATGAAACTTTGCTCAGAGTGATTATTGAACTTGGGACAATAATTCCGCCCGATTTTTTTTTTTTTTCTTTTTTTTTAGGGGCTTCTTGGCCTAAGCCTAGGTTCTCTCGGCCAGGGAAAACTACGGCTAATTTAGAGTTTTGCTGATAATCTAAGAAAATTGCTGCCGGTCCTAGATTCCGTTGTACTTGTACTCTTCTGTTCGATTATTTTACTTATATTAATTACAATATAGTTAGTAATATTGCTTCTAGCTTTGCTAAAACAACTAATTGGAATATTATTTTGCTGATTGGGGTTGTTCTAGGCAGGATGACTTGGTTTTCCTATTTTTCGGGCTTATGCGGCTTATATTAATTAATTAAATGGACACTCAAACAGAGTAACAGTAGTAGTAGGCCGGTGCACAGCCCTTATTGAAAATGCGGCCTTGTTATTATTGTTGTTCGAACTAGCCACGTATTTTAAGAAATCAATTAATCATTGGCCGTCATTTAATGTAATAATAGTAATAGTAATAGTAATAGTAATTCAATCAGTAGTAACTTTTATGTTCTAGTACGATTAATTTTGGTGGGTTAGAATGATATGACTGTTGTATCTATCGTTTGGTGTAAAAATAGTTAAAGGGCCGCACTTTTGTGGCCCTCTAACTATCTTTTTTTTTTCTTCTTTTTTCGTCTAGGCCATTAATTCTTCTTTTGTGGCTATTATTAAAAAAATTAAGATCTTGTAAATTCTTTCATCTTGTAGGTTCTTTTATACACAACCAGTACTGCCGGCCGAGACCAGAATAATCCAATACTATTGCTATTTTTTACTATACCCTTTAGAAACCTCCGAGAGCCTTACTATTCTACACTTAAGATACATTAATGTTCATATATTATATTATCCCTTGTCATAACAACAACAATTATTATACTGGTTTTTTAACAATTATAAAGTGTAGAAATCGTGAAACACATTCCAGTTGTAGATAGCCATTTGAGCCAACCGATTTGCAATGGCATCCAATGACCAATCAGGACCGGTTGGGTTTTCCATGTTCCAAGCAGTAGGAACCCGTTCTTGTTCATAGCAGCGCTTGATCACCTCCAAAGTTCGGTCTGCTACTCGTCGAGACATAGCAGTCTCAAAGGCTACATACAGCTCAGATCGAGTATCGCAGTTCCGGTAGACCCAGGACCGCGCAAAGTCGCCCGAGGCTTTAGGGCCGTCCACGATCTTGGCGATTTCCCGGCGATGGAATGCTCGTTCGTGGTTCATGAGGTTCGACAGAACATCGGGGTCGGCCGCAGCCGAGCCAAACATCCGAGCGGCCTGTAAGGCAGTTTCAAATAACACGTAGTGCTTGAAATCCATCCGCAAGTTCTTGATCTTATTGCTGTCGAGAAACAAAGAAGGAGGGAGGTTAGAGGAGGAGTTGTGAGTCGAGCCAGCTGAGCCAGCTGAGCGAGCCGAGCGAAGGAAGGGCAGAATGCCAATAGCCACGGTGGCAGCATTTCGATGAGGGTCGCCGATCCTAACCGAATCGGGAGTCTTGAGAGATTTGAACCAAGCAGAGTAATGGTCAGGTTGGGAAAGTCGGCGAGCAAAAAATTCCTGTTCGAATCGAACCGAAGTCTCCAAAAGACCTGGACGCATCATATGAAGGGTATGGTTGGCAGCATCCAGCTTCATGACCTCCAAAGCAGAGAAAAGCATTCGGGTCGCCAAGGAAAGTTTGGAAATATCGACAGTAGAGCCAGAATAAGCTTCTTCGACCGTAGACACAATAGAATCAAAACAGGCGTCTCGTAAGGGAGCGCAGTGTTCTTTACAACACGCAGTGAATTCTTGGATGAATTCAAGAAGATCGAAACTCTGGAATTGGAGCTGGGACAAAATTAAGCGAGTGCGTTCCACAATAGGGTCCTCCAAGGGAGTGCCGGCGCCAGAGAGGTAGCTATCGATACTATAGTACTGGCCAGATTGGATACCGAGAATGTATTCGGAGTCGATAATTGAATGGAGAATTTGAAGAGCAGAAAGAATAACCAACGGGATTCGGGTATGGAGTAACAGAGCCAAGGGAGCCTTGCGAGCTGGTTTTTGCACTGGAGAAGAAGACTTGGTCAAGAGACCTTGGTTGATTAAGAAACAGTAATCATCGGCCAAAGCAGTCCAGAAGGAATCGGCCAAGACAGTACGGGCATTAACATCGACTGGGCGGAATCGTAAACCAGAATCAAACACAAGATCATGACGAACTTGAGGGTTAAAGAAGATCGATCGAGAATCCAACTCGGCCAAAGACTCGATAGATATAGGAGGAGTCCGATTAGCAGAGAGATTGGACAGGGGAGAGGGATAAGTGCCGGAAATATACTGCAACCAAAGTTTGTCGTCATTCTTTGACAGATCAACCGGGGTAAGACGGGGGATCTTATGAGAAGAATTGAGATCAAAAGATGCACGACGCTTTAAAGAGAGCAGATCAGGGCGTAGAGAAGATTCACTTTCCAGAGACATGTTTCAAAGCCAAAATAAACAGAAAAAAAAGGGGGCAAAACAAACCAAATCGGGATTTAGCTGTGAAGAAAAAAGATATATATTGGCCAGAGGAGAACCAAGAAGCCAATAAATACTGGAAAGAAGATATTGAAGAAGGACAGGAAATATATAGCCAATATATATCACACGAGAAGAGGCTAATCAAAAAAGGCAGGGTTTGGTATGTGATCAGCACAAAAAAAACAAAGTCAACCGTTAAAAAACGAAAAACGAGGCAGTTTCACAAGGGCCAACCAAAAAAAAAAAACGGTTACAGACGTAAGCACTAGTAGAACAGAGGAAGAGTTTGAGTTAGAAAAAAAAAAAAAAATTTAGAAGAATCAACCCAAAGCCAAAGGTTCTAAAAAGATAAGAGCCAAGAAAATAAAAAGTGGTAGGAAGATCAGCCGAAGTAGTTCATATATATAGTGAGAAGTGGTAAAATGGGGAGCGCCTTTGTCACTAAACCACAAAAGCTTAAAGTAAGAATAGAGTTAAATTATAGAGTGCGGTAGACTAAGCCGAAAACTCTAGTGCAGAGCGCAGTAAGGTTAAAGTTTGGGCAGCACAGGTTTATTCCAGGTCCAAGCCCTGGTTTTCTTACTCAAAGTGGCCTATGGTGGGAAACCAGGCCGGGGCAAGAGACCGCCCCGGGTGGGATAACTCGGACTAGGCGGACTAGGTTGGGCCTTATCACACACAAACGGCCCGGGCACTTTACCTAGTCCAGCAATAAAGTATTTCTTGGCCTGACGAAATAAGTAAGTGGGCGATGTTTTTCATGAAATAAGAAATAAAAAATAAAAAGAATTTCGGATGTGTGTTGTAGTTTCTTTTGCGATGGGCGGGTTTCGGAATTCAGACGTGGGACTGGTTTACTTAGTGCCTCTTTGCTTAGTGCCTCTTCTACTACTGTTATTTTTTGTTTTGGTTTCGAAATTTTCTTTATCTTTTTCATTAAGCCTCAAAATGCCGCGTTTGAGGATCAGCACACGGCCAAAGAATCATTCGGGAGTTACATCACCGGAAGAGAGAACTATCAGAAATGTACTAACAATAATGGAAAAAGAATCAATTCACGGCATTATACTTTTTTTTTTTCTCTTTTTTTATCTTTTTTTTTAAAAACAAAAAACCAAAAATCCCACAAGTTGCCTATTAGGTGCAGAACCAGTACATTGTTCCGTTTGCCCCTTTGGCCCCCTAAGTAGGTTCCAGGTCGCCAAGATTACTTAGAAAGGATTCATTCCCTCTTTGTCTCATATCACACTTTTTAAAGCTGAGGGGGTTCTTTGCCCAGTTTCCTAACCCTTGAACCCCCTCCCCTCGATGTTTTATTTTGGTATTCAGAATTCTTTGACTATTAATGTTTTCTACTAAATAATTGATTTTTTTTTTTTTTTT
>JAJMFE010000046.1:0-76216 GCA_030574555.1 Tortispora phaffii | reverse complement strand
CCAAAAAAAAAAAAAAAAAAAAAAAAAAAAAAAAAAAAAAAAAAAAAAAAAAAAAAAAAAAAGAAAAAAAAAAAGAAAGAGTAAGAAAATAATCCACTAGATTCGCAAGTATTTGTAGATTCTAAGTTTAGACCCGACTGCGTGGTTTTCGGCCACGTCGTTTCCAATTGTTTCGCCGGTCAATTTTCTTGTTATGGAACTCCATAATAGCAGTGGCAGCCCCAGTGCTACTTTGTGGAAGCGAAAGTAAATGTCCCAAAGCAGTGATCGCCGTGTAATTCCTCCAGAGTAGACACCTGTTATAATTGAGGTTAGTTTTGGAATCATGGGACCCATCTGTTTCAGCGTCAGAGATGACGGAATCCTTGCTTTCAGTTTCATAGGTACATCCTTTCCTAGTAAAATTCGCACAATGGTATCTGTCACTTGAAATATTCGAATTCACAAGTGTATTAGAATCAGCTTGTTGAACCTTATTATTGTTGTATTTCTGTGTTCGAGTCGAATATCGGCGGTCGTTTTGCGAAATAGACACCGAATTATTATGATTATCACTATTATTCATCAAGTCAACTCTCGTTGACCTGCGGAGTGATCGTCGCAATATAGATCTTTGCTGTGGTATTTCCTCGTAATCAGAATCTTCATCTAAAGCGTCCTCCGTATCGATATCAGAGGTTAGTGGTGACATAGTAGAGGGGTGCTTTTTATTAATGACAATCTCGCCCTCGGAATGAATATTTTCTTTAATGTGTCCGACAAAATGGCCGTTAGAAAGAGTCTCTCCTTCAACTTCAGCATGGCCAGAAACTCGTTTTTCGTTATTAATTCCTGGGTCAGGTGAAGAGGATCTTAGGCATTCATTTGGGCCGGAATCGATAAGATCCAGATATTTTAGACGTTCTTTCATTGCTTTCGTTATTTCATCAAAGAGAGTGCTGAGTTCACGTTTTAATTTAGCTTCACGCTTACCCCACGGATTCAACCATTCGATAAGCTGTTTCAACTGTTCTGGCGAATCGTAATAACCCCATTCATCAGTAGACCAAAACGAACATCCGTTTTCCTCGATCTTTTTCCTTTCAATAGAGCTTATAGGCAATCTGTCACCAGCATTCTGCGAGTCTTTATAGACTTCATAAGCTTTTTCATCCAAAGGGTCATCAGGGGATGGAAAAACCGTAGACGACATTTTAAGAAGGAGGTCAATGTTACCAACATGAGGACCCTGGACCCATAACCTTCCCATAAAATATTCAGCGTGCACTTGAGTTTCTGGATCAAAACCTCTGTTTTCAAACCACCAGTAACTGTTATAAAATCGATCTTTTCCGATACACCTATTTCTTTGAGCATCGAGACAGCGCACTCGGGTTTCAGCATCGTTCATAAGAGCAGTATACTCAGCAATCTGGGTACTAATTTTTTGGTACTTTTGCCAAGTAGCATAAAGTTCGGGATCGTTTTTAGCCAGCAAATCTTCTGATGATTCCTTCGATCGGGTTCGGAGAATCCGAGTGGGAACTTTCTCATCGGTGCCTTCATCAGAGATTTCTTCAGTAGTTTTTTTAATAGAATAATCCGATTTCTTAAACTCTAAAGAATTAAGCTCATCCTGTAGTGGTTTCATAAGCCTTAAAGCTTCAAGTCTTTCCTTTCGATATTTTGTGCTCTCTTCAAGACAAAACTCCAAGTAAGTTCGAGTAAATGAAGATATCCTTATAATATCAACCAAAATACCAAGAATTTCAAGAATATCAGGTGCTTCTAAAGCCAAAAAATTAGTCTTGATTGTATCTAAAGTGGCCGGCATAGATAGAGGTGCCAGTTTTGGAAGTAATCTACCAAGGAATCCAGCATATTCAGGAACTTCACACATATCATACAGTATGCCGACTAAAATAGTCATCCATCGGAAATTTCTAAATGTTCCCTTTAGCAAGCGTTGCTTCCAGTCTCCTGACTTCCCAGCAAGTAACCCTGGGACTCGATGATCAATGGACTTTTTGGCAGCATTGGCTGCTTGATGAATCTCTACACGGAATATTGACGTATTTTCATCACTGGAATCTGTTTTTCTATCAAAATTATTCTCACCAGTTGGAGAATACGGGTAACTGCCAATAAACTCGCCAAACTCAGCCACAACCTGCGTATCACCCACGAAATCGGAAGGGATAGACACAGTAAGGCCTTTTCTGTCTGGAGTGAGCATAGCTGAGAGCAAGGAACAGAACATTTCATGAAATAACTCACATTTAGGATGATTATGAACAATATGAATACATTCAATAAAATCATCGTAGCAGATCGCTGATAAATTTAAGGGAATCCGAAATGTATTCAGAAATACCCATACTTCTAGACTTCTAGAAAATTCTGCTCTAGTAAGCCCCAACTTTGTCTGAGGAATTGGACGGGAAACTAGAGAGCAAGTACTAATCGGCCAGATATCAAGGTCTTCTGTTATCCTTAGCTGTCTTTTAGGAACAGAAAGCTTTACTTCAGAGACATGTTCGAGCTCAGATGAAGCATCTTGACTTGAATTATTAGCTGGCTGTGAAGGTTCTTTAGGACGTTTTTTCCGAGATCGTTTCGTTTTGCTTTCCTTAATATTCAAGTCATCTGTATCATGTTGTTCATCTGGTACATTATCCTCTGGGATATATTTTCTTCTTCTGTATGTTGTCTTTTTGGAGCAACTTTCGTCATTTAGTAGTTTTTCGATCAAGCCCCGTCTCCTAAGACGCTTTTTCGCATTCTCTGCTTCAACCTTAAGATTTTCAGGCATTTTAGTCTCGATATTATACTGTGCAGCATATTCTGGGCGCACGACATATGGGGCACCTGTATAGGCTTCACGGGTGGTAGTAGTTTTAATAAACCACCTAATCATATTCTTCGTAAATTTTTTAGCATCTCGAAAAAGTTGCGAACCTTCTGCAGTTTCTTCCTTTCCTGGTTGATTAATGTATTCAACGCGATACCGGGAATAACCTGATTTGACTGCGCCAGTAGAGTCCGTTACCGAGCTAAAGGTGGCTTTTTCTCGTATGATGACCTCTGTACGAAAATCATTGTTGAGTCGTAAGATAACAATTTCACCAGGAAAAAAGTCCTGTATGTACTGCTCATAGATTTCATCTATTAAACTCGTTATTCTTCCGGTTGTGCACCACTGTAAACGTCTCAATATTGGGGCACGTAAGGCCTCAGGAAAATTTAGCTGAAGTTCTTCGAGCTGTCTCTGTTCACTTAACAGAGCGTCAAAATAAGTAAGTTCACAGTGTCCAGTTATACCACATATAAATTGTGGCTTACGATAGTAATCCATACGTGCAAGGTATTCATCATAAGATGTAAAGTATTCCCCAGTTTGCGGAATAACCCATACCTGGTCATCATCTTTCACATTCTTAGGAGGTGGTACAAGCTCAACTGGTTTACGTTTATAATACACAACCTATGTTAGCGAACGGAAAACACATCCAGTAGTAGCTTAACGTTAATTAAGTCGGATACTTACCATCGGTAATCGAAAAAAAATCAAGAAAACAGTCGCCTAAATAGAGATATATCCTATCTTTATTTTCTGTAACTAGAATTATTTTTTGTTAGAGTATATGAAATGATACTAAATATAGAATAATGCCGGTATAAAGCAGGACAGGTTCAATCGCCAGTTATTGTGTGCGATTCTCAGGCTAGTAAATGTATATAAGAAGGTAACACTATTAGGCTTGGCAGCAATATCAGAATCAACTTAGACCAAGAAAGTTAACGTTAATCGTTTTGGTATCTTAACTAGTTTAAGACAAATGCCTGTTAAAAAATAGATGTAAGTGGGAATTTCGCTTAGTAGGAATTGGAGGCATTTTAGTATACTCTGCAATTAAAACGAGTGTACTTCAAACTTAAATTAAAGTTTATTTCAAGATGGGAGTATGATCCTGAACATGTCCATTTCAGTTCCATTCTTGTTTTCAGTATATATGTAATGGAGCACAAAAAAATGATTCTACTGAAATATTGCAAAATTAAACAAAAATAAATTTAAAACCTTGTCTACAACTGAAATTATCTTCACTTACTACTATGTAAGAAAAAAAAACCAGAAGAACATGGAATATTGTATTAAAAAGCGTTTTGATAAACATATAAATAAAATATTAAGGTCATCATTTGTGTGTCTCAAGGTAGAAAGAAATAAGGCCCAGGTTTTATTGTCCTAGTAACTGTGCCGAATACGACATAAAGAGTCCCAACGAAGGTTAGAGTAAAGGCTAACACCTGTTTCCATAGAAACCAGAGTTGTACTTTAGACCAAACTTCTTCTACCTTCATCTTTATCTTTTGCTTACTATATTATACATACCATTTACTTTTATTGTTTTACCAGTCCTGAAGATCACCCTGTTATTAGTACTCTCATTAAATTGACTCGTACTGTTCTCCTATTTCGTAGAGATTTATTAAGTGTTATCTATTAGATATTTACGTCTTGTGGAAGTATTAAGATTTACTAACTAACTTCACCCGCAGGCAAGGCCGCACACAATAATTAATGTATCAAACGCTAAGCTTTTCTTAACTCCAGCTACCACCCATTTATTCATCTTTGGTTAATGATTGTTTCAGTTGGGACAAAACAACTGGTCGCGAATAATAGACGATATTGTTAAACTTTTTGTCTACGCTATTGGGTTTAACACTATATTACTCGTAACGAACTCATGTGTAGGAAGTACTTAGATATCTTTTAATGGGGAAGAAGATGATGACTTATGCAAATAAGTCTTAGTTTGGGTTTATTTATATGTATTGTAAGATATCCATATCTATTACAGATTGGTGATCAACTTTGTCCATATTCGATGTATAATCTACTGTGTTCAATATCGTAGTTTTACAAGCCTCTTCGGAGTAGCTGGATGGAGTTAGCTAGATCCTCCGACACTTGGGGTTTAGGAGGTTCTTAGGAACGTAATAAATCCCCCTAGGTTGATCGTGTAGAGAATCCTCAGACTGCTCTAACACATCAGACGGGCTTTCCCCAATCTAATCCCCATCTTTCTGACTTGAGGAAATCCCTCTTATATATAAATTAGGAGTTACCCTGACTAAACTAGGTTTACTTGACTTCAATTGAGCTTGGGTATCCCGTTGGGATAGGCTCCAGTTCAACATATTGCTAGAATGTTAGAAAATTTTGCTCTAAGTATCCCAACCTAAGGTCAAGCCCAAAGTCCCAAGAGAGAGAGACTGTTCTAACTCCATTCCACTTTTCTACTAACTTTTTTCTAATCTAAAATTGTCAAATTAAGAATTGGCAAAAATTTGGGGCCAGGATATATAATTATACTGCAAAAGTGAATATATTATAGTTAATTTTTACGGACATGGAATATGATATCAATGTTTGTGATGCCATTACTTTTAATTGGTCGTTACCTCTTTTGCAAAACGTTGATTCGGTTCTTCCTAGTGCCCGTAAATTTTTTGAGTCATTAAAGGTAAGCTCTTTAAAATCGATCGAAGGAAAGCTCGTTTTAACCCAGTTAAATGTCGACGAAAATCAAATTTGGGTTTATTTAGTTTTGAAAAAATTATCTGCTCTTTTAAGCTGTGATTCAGCTACTAATCTGGTGAAGAGTATCTCCCTATCTATACAGGAACCTAAGTATATACTTCCAGTCTTAGTTTTTTTCAAGACGCTATTGCCAGAGATTGCTGCAAGATATGTTTTTGATGACTTATTTATAGCAGAGGGAGATAAGCTGACTGTTAAATTTCTAGAATTTCTAGGATTAGGCATATCTGTTGCTCCAGAATTAGATATATATGTGCATCGATTTCTCTGCATATGTCCCGTTAACCATTTCCTTAAAGGTGAAGATGCAGTTCAAGTAACATCTATCTTAATTTTTTATTTACGGGTTATTAATCATTCGTCGCGGTTTTGTGATTATATCTCTCTCCCAATTGTTAGAATGCTTATGGAACATAAGTCTTTGACTGTGAGATATTTTGCCACGACTCTGATCGCTCAAATAACTGATCAAAGTGAGATCAGTAAGAAGAATCAACTTTACAAGATAGGCATAAGTTTAGATTCTATCGAAGAGGACTCAATTCCATTCTATCCAACTATTTGTTCTTCGTCATCGCAGGTAGAATACCATGATGCTCGATTGTTTGATATAATTGAAGCAGAAAGAATACAGAGCTGGTCAGAGTTGATTGATATGGCAGCTAAATCTATTGGTGTTGAAGTATCTACTCCAGTATCTGCATTAAACCAACACATTGTTCCTTGTGGTGGAGTTCTGCTTTATAGGGCTATTCCATTGAGACAGGGAAAAGACACACTGATTTTCAATAACTCTATCAGAGTCTCTTTCAATAGAATGGCAGAATTAGCGAGATTACATACCCCCATTATGATTCGGGGTCCTGCAGGCTCCGGGAAGACTTTCTTGGCTGAAAAGCTTGCAGAGACTGCAAGGGAAAATGCTGAATTGATTCGAATTCACGTTGGTACTCAGATAGATCCAAAATCTTTAATTGGTGGTTACGTAAGTGGTCAAACTCCAGGAACCTTTGAATGGAGACCAGGTGCTCTTACTCGAGCAGCTATTGATGGTCTGTGGCTACTTGTTGAAGACATTGATCATGCACCAGCCGAGGTTATCAGTATATTCCATTCCTTGTTAGAGTCTAGGACGCTTATGATACCCTCAAGAGCTGAGAAGATTGAAGTTCATTCTAATTTCCAGCTGCTATGTACTATCAGAACACCATCTACTGTGACTATTCCAGGCCAGAATCTTTGGGAAGTTGTTGAATTGGAGTCTTTGGATAATTTTGTTTTACAGAAGATTCTTCAGAAGCATTTCAATTTAAGTGCTGCGTTGTCTGAAGTTTTTGTTACAACTTTCTGCAAACTTTCTACTTTGCTGAATGCCCCAAAGCCAGGATTCAATCATGCTTTTAGACACAGAATTTTGACTACTTGTGACTTACTTAAATGGGCTAATCGCTGCAATATAATCAGTAGAAGCTCTGGTTACAATATTGAATCTGATGAGCTTCCATCTGAATTATTTGATTTTTTTTTCCGTGAGGCTATCGATTGTTTTTCAGGAAGTACTATTTCGATAGAGTTCAGAAACATTGTTAGAGACTGCGTGAGTGAAGCTTTTAGCATATCTCTACATAGAGCCAATTCTTTGTTGGACTATGTACCTAATTTCATTGACTCATCAAATGAAATCACTATTGGACGGGTATCGCTCCGCAAATCTGATAGGATTGATATACAGGCAAAAGACGATAGCTTCGCTTGTACTCAACAGGTGAGAATAAACATGGAGCGAATTGGAGTTGCACTGAAGGTTTGCGAGCCTATCTTACTTGTTGGAGAGACTGGAACTGGCAAGACTACTATTGTACAAAACATAGCTAACCTGCTAGGCAAAAAGCTGATAGTCATAAATATGTCTCAACAAACGGAAGTTAGCGATCTAATAGGAGGGTTTAAACCTATGGAACCAAACACTTTGATTGTTCCCTCGCTTGATAAATTTGAGCAGCTGTTCAACTCAACCTTTCATGGCGAAAAGAACTTCGAGTTTTTACAAACTGTTATGAAATTTGCAGAAAGGAAGCAATGGAAGTCACTGATCAAAATTTTTAGAGAGACAAGTAAAAGAGCTATCACGCTTCTAAAGTCTACTAAGTCTGTGAATTCTCTCGATGATCCCGAAAGGGTTAAACGTCGACGGAAGACTGAAGTAGGCTCTATAGAAAAAATGGAGCAGGAATGGATAAGATTTTCTTCTGATATCGAAGATTTGTTCGGCTTACTAAAACAAGATTCTAACGCATTAATATTTCGATTTATTGAAGGTGCACTGGTCAGTGCGGTTCGTTATGGGCATTGGGTTTTACTTGATGAAGTTAATCTTGCAGAAGCAGAAGTTTTGGAATGTATTTCAGATTTACTATACTCAGAATCCAAAAGGTCTTTATTGCTCACTGAGAAGGGCGATATAGAACTTGTAAGAGCACACCCAGATTTCCGAATCATTGCCTGTATGAATCCTTCTACTGATGTAGGGAAAAAAGAACTGACTGATAGTATTAGGTCTAGGTTTACTGAGTTTTATATTGATTCCCCAGAGAATAACCTACCAGACCTTCTGGAAATTATTGAACAGTATATGGGCCCTCTTGCAATATCCGATTCCACTTTATCTCAAGACATAGCATCTGTTTATTTAAAAGCGAAAGATCTTTCTGCTAGTCAGCATCTCGTTGATTCTGCAAATCATCGACCACACTATTCTATCAGAACTCTTTCCAGAACATTGCGCTTTGTGAGTGATTGTATCGAATATTTCCCTGTCAGAAGATGTTTGTATGAAGGTTTCTGCATGACTTTGTTGACTGTGCTCAATGCAGATTCTAGAAGTATTCTTCATGCTTCTATTGTTGAAATTTTGTTCTCTTCTTCGAATTCTTACCAAGCTGCTATTTCACAACCTCCCCGACTCCCTTCGAATAGTGGTGGATATACATTATGGAATGATTGGGCGATTAAGAAAGGGGAACACCCCTGCTTTCTTGACGAAAACTTTATACTTACTCCTTCTATTCAAGAAAACCTGAAGAACCTTATCAGAGCAACATTTTGTGGTCGATTTCCTATTTTACTACAAGGTCCTACTTCAAGTGGAAAGACAAGTCTAGTTTCCTACTTAGCTACGTTATCTGGTCATAAAATGGTTCGTATCAACAATCATGAGCACACAGACTTACAGGAATATGTGGGAACTTATACCAGTAACTCATCTGGAAAGTTAACATTTCAAGATGGAGTGCTAGTCGAAGCGATGCGCCGTGGTTATTGGATAGTGTTAGATGAGCTTAATCTTGCTCCTACAGACGTCTTGGAAGCACTCAATAGATTACTGGATGATAACAAGGAACTTTTTATTTCCGAAACTCAAGAAACAGTTAAGCCGCATCAAGATTTCATGCTGTTTGCTACTCAGAACCCGGCAGGGCTATACAGTGGTCGGAAGTCTTTGTCTAGAGCCTTTAGAAACAGATTCATTGAAATACACTTTGATGACATACCTCAGGATGAACTTGAGATAATTATTAAAGAACGCTGTAAGATTGCTCCGAGCTATGCCAAGAAGATTGTTGACGTTTATCGCCAACTAGGAATGGTACGTAATTCTGCGAATGTGTTTGATCAAAAAAATAGTTTTGCTACTCTGAGGGATTTATTTAGATGGGCAAACCGAGATGCAGTTGGATATGATGAACTAGCTCGAAATGGGTATATGCTTCTTGCTGAAAGGATGCGTCATACGGAAGAGAAGTCTTTAATCAAAAAGACGATTGAATCGATAATGAATGTTGTCATTGATGTTGACTATAACTTGCTTGTTCCAGATGATGTGAGTGACATGGCTGTTTCTGATATAGTCTGGACAAGCTCTTTAGCAAGGCTGTATATTTTGGTATCTCAGGCTTTACGGTATAATGAACCTGTTCTCCTTGTAGGAGATACTGGAAGTGGAAAGACTAGTGTCTGCCAGTTAATAGCTGATATAAATCAAAAGTCTTTACTTTATTTGAATGCTCACCAGAATACTGAAACTAGCGACATAATCGGCTGTCAAAGACCTATCAATAACAAGCACGAGATTGAGAAGAGATTGCGAAGCATAATGAAAGATTGCTTTGAATATCTGCAAATACCCTATGAAGAATCATACACTATTGTAAAATTGATTGAAATCTTTGAAGAAATTAAAGACAAAATTACACCGGATACTTATTCTTTAGCGAAAGATCTTATATGGAGGCTTAACTCGCTGTTTGAATGGAAAGATGGTGCTCTAATCACAGCTATGAAGCAAGGCAGTTATTTCTTATTGGACGAAATATCTCTAGCCGATGACTCAGTACTAGAGCGTTTAAATTCTGTTCTAGAGCCTGAAAGGCAAATTTTACTGGCAGAAAAAGGCCCTGAGAATAATCACGTAATAGCAGATCCCGCGTTCCAGTTTCTCGCAACGATGAACCCTGGCGGCGATTTTGGAAAAAAGGAGCTTTCTCCTGCATTACGTAACAGATTTACTGAAATTTTTGTCCCCTCGATGGACGATAAAAATGACTGCATTGCTATTGTTCGGAAAAAGACCCCTCGAGAGTTAGCTCGTTATGCTTCAGCTATAGTTGATTTTGCTTTTTGGTTTGCAGAGTCTTACGGCAATGGAAAGAAGGTATCTGGTAATGCGTCTATTCGGGACTTGTTAGCGTGGGTCGACTTTTTATTTAATGTATCGTCTGGTAAAGATTTGTCCAATGAAGGTGTGGTCATCAAATTGTTAGCAGATGGAGCTGCCATGGTTTTTATTGATAGTTTAGGTACTGGGCTCACATATTCAAGCTATTCAACTGACGAGACAATTGAATATGAAAGGAAAAAATGCTTTTCTAAATTAGCAGAGCTACTTGGGGTTTCATTCGAGCAATGTCAAGTTACAGAAAGGTTAGAGTCTCTGATGAGTTCCAAGCTATCATGCAATTCCGAGACGTTTTCATCACGAATCAAGAGTGACAATATTGGGGAAGGATTTTCATTCTCATTTAATGCACCGACGACAGAGCGGAATGCTTACAGGGCTCTAAGAGCCATGCTAGTCCAACGACCTATTTTGCTGGAAGGTGACCCTGGTGTAGGTAAAACGGCATTGGTCACACAACTTGCTCAAATGAATAATGTGAAGCTTGTGAGAATTAATTTTTCTGATCAAACTGATCTTGTAGATTTATTTGGTGCAACTGTTCCTCTCGAAGGAGAAGGGGTTTCTAGTTTTATTTGGCACGATGCGCCTTTTCTCACTGCAATGCAGCAGGGCCATTGGGTTCTATTAGACGAAATGAATCTTGCATCTCAATCAGTCTTGGAAGGACTGAATGCATGTCTAGACCACAGAGGAGAGGCATATATTCCTGAGCTAGACAAGGTGTTTCAGAAACATCCAAATTTTCGTGTGTTTGCTGCACAGAATCCCCAATCTCAAGGGGGCGGGCGTAAAGGTCTACCGAAATCTTTTTTGAATCGATTCACCAGAGTATTCATATGCAAGTTGACAGAAATTGACTACTCTATTATTTTCAATTTCTTCTTTCCACAATTCCCATCGATCAACCAGCAGCTTATAAAGTTTATGCACGATCTGAGAGACTCGCTTAATTCTCAAAAGATTGGAACTATAGGTGGGCCATGGGAGCTCAACATTCGTGATGGCTTTCGGTTTTTGGAAGGAGTAGCTACTGCCGCTAGACTCTCTTCTCGTCCGAATGTCGTTGAATTAGCTTATGCGGTCTTTGTAAGTCGCTTTCGGGTTCAAGGGGATCGAGAAATTGTAGCGAACCTGATTGATAAACATTTCAAAGTACGGTCAATCACATTTGAAGGAGACCTGGTTTTACATGAAAATGAATCAGCAATTATTTTGGGCAGTGCATTACTTAAGAAACATAATGCTTTTTTCCCAAGGTATTCAAGACTTCCCTTGCTTCCGTGCAATAATTTGATCTTGAACTCTTTGATCTACTGTATCAATAAGGGGTGGCCAGTCCATCTATGTGGACCTACAACATCTGGTAAATCTACAATTCTTCGACAAGTCGCAGGATATTATGGCGCGAATCTTCATGAGCTGTCTTTAAATCCTAGTATAGACGGATTAGACCTGTTAGGTGGATATGAAATGGTTGATGAAACATTTTTCTGGAGAAACAGTAAACAAAAATTATTTGAAGATCTTGAAATTTGCATACGGGAATTTTCCTATTGTTCTGTTGTCAGCAATGAATTTTTTGCTGCATTGTATGAACTTAAGACTGCCATAAATAATGCTTCGAGTGCAGAAGAGTCCAAAACACTACTGCAGGCATTCTTGAGCACTTTTGAGCACACTAATCTTGAGTCAGTTGAATTGTTTGATAATTGTTTTAGAAAGCTGAAAGATTTCCTTGAAACTTTGGACTCTAGAGATCGTTTAATTGGGAATGATGGTCTTATCAAATGCTTTCATTTTAAATGGATCGATGGAATTCTTTTAAAGGCAATCATGGAAGGTGATTGGATTATTTTGGATAATGCTAACATGTGTGATGCTTCTGTTCTGGATAGGCTGAATTCGCTACTAGAGCCGGGTGGTTCGTTATCATTATCTGAAGGTCTTACCAACGAAGACGAATCGTACCGTAATATAGTTCCTCATGCAAATTTCAGAATATTTCTTACATCAGACCCTGATTACGGTCCTCTGAGTCGTGCGATGAGAAATCGAACTATTGAAATATATATGGACTACCTATCAGCACGTTCACTGTCGCCGCTCGAACTGTCTTTTATAAGAGTAGAAAAATCTAACTCGACTAGAGGGAAAGCTACAGCTCGTTTAAGTTCATCATTTTTTTATCAATCTTCATTGTGCGACTCTTTTTTAAAGCCCCTGAGAATTATGATATCTACTTTTCATTCCAGAAATGCAAATGATCCAACCATCAGGCAATTGTCAAACAGCATAGCTGAAGTCTTTCCTCGCAATATAACTTCCATTAAGCTTTGGCTGAAGGATTTGTCTAACAATTTCTCTTCTGATTACGCTTCAAAAAAGAAATTTGAGTTTTACAACGATTTGGAAAAATTTGCGAAGCATTGCGAGTCAATTATGTTTCTATCTACTGAACGAATAATTTTTGACTTAATTACCCAGAAACTCGATGAATCAGACGACCCTTATCATCATTTAATAAAAGCACTTTATCCATTGAAAATTGTTACCGGAAACAGCGTGCTGGCAGGTTTTTTTTTTGATGATCTATTATCGTATAACAAGGTATTAGACTTGGAAATGATAGCAGTAACCTCTGTGGTACGATTACAGGATAGCCTAAAAACATTTCTCAAGTTTAGTGAGGATGAATCCAATGGTCAAAAGTTGCTGTTGAAGTCATTTATCATGATCCTCTCAAAAATATTATCAGAAAACTGGACGGCTATAATGATCGAGAAGCTTCTTTCTGATAATGGTTTCTTGAGTCTCTTTGAACATCTAATATATGCTTCTATTGATATTGCCGATGCTTGCAGTTCTAGTCCTATATTTTTATCATTTGTGTTTGAAATTGTAAGAGATCTCTTCCAACAATTAAATCCTCACAAAGATATTTTGATTAATTATCTTAATCATTTTGAACCATTATATCGGATTGGCGAGGGAATTCCCGGCTGTGGTAGAATATCACATCTACATTTACTCTGGAAAGCTTTCCAGTTGCCTTTGCCCAATACGAAGAAAGGCTTGGATTTGTATGAAACCGCGTTAGCTGTTAGCCAGAGAATCTATTATCTGATAATGCGTACAGACACATCTACTCATCGTGCTCGAATGGAAGAACTCTTTACAACAAGTCTCACTAATTTAAGGCAGCTTGAAGACAATAAAATAACTGAGATTCCAAAAAATGCTTTGAATATTGTTTCCTCATCGTTGGACTCTTTATCTGATAGTCTCCTAGATAACCAGGATGGGAATCAGATAGCCTGTCACAGTAAAACTGAACTAAATGACTCGATCGGGTTCTTCTTTTTCTTGGAGGTTATCAATCAAATAGTGAGAAAAGACCGAGAAGTTCGAAAATTGATCAAATTGGGTATTTTTGGCGGCAGCTCATTCAGCACTTTGAATATTCTCTCCTCTAATTTTTACAACAATAACACAACAAACAGTCTTCCTCTCTTATGTTCACAGCTCTCTTCAAAACAAATTCATGAGTATATAACGGAATATTCATTGACTGCTTTACCAGCTCGAATATTATCTATTGTTGCCACTTCTAATTTTAGCAGTGTTCCGCAGAATTATGATGTATTGTCTACTGTTCATTATGTTTTGTTACAGAGTGGGCATTTAGTCACTAATAAGTTAACTAAGAGTATTATGATTGTTTTTCAGGAGAAACTATTCTTCTCTTTTGAAGTTTTAACTGGAAATGATGCAGAGTTGATGTCTTCTCTTCAAAATCTTAGATTAAGTCGATCAGCCGAGAATTTGGAAAAGTTTTCAAAGATTTTACTCGAATCTCAAATGATCGATGAAAATATTTGGAAGACATATTTCTATCCTTGCTTTTGTTTATATATCTCTGAAGAATATGAGGATCGAGCATTATATCAAGCATATGTTCTTCTTGCCGCCGGGCTTATTCTTTTGTACGTCTCTGACTTTCCCCTAGACCCAGCACTTCAGGGAATCGTCAGATTTAAACGTGCTGAAAAGTTACATAATAATTGGAATGAAGAGAACTGCTCGGCAAAATATTCGACTTTGCTAATATCCAACGCGCAAGTTAGTGATCGTGCTAACAGGTGGCTACATTATCACATATCTGACGAGAATGATGGCCTGAGAGTTTACAGAAGCCCTGAAGATGATCTCTCGGTAATTTACGATGATCTTTGGGAACTCAGGAAAATGATAATTAGTTCATATAGTTCTTTTGGCGTGTCAGTAACTAACCATAGTAAGGCAACAACACCTCAGAAGCTGGAACATATCATCAGTGTACTGAAAAGTATTTCTTTGAAATTAGAGGATTACGGGTTTAAGTATTCTGATTTCACTTCCGTAATTCTCGGTCAGATAGGCGATATGTGTTTCGGGCTAGGCGGCCTTCTTGCAGACAAGGAGGATAATAGACTTGAATTCCAATCTTTAATCGATATTGGCCTAAGTCATGTCATTGCAGATCTTTCTATTGTCGATTCTATTAATTTTAGCCAGTCGCTTTCTTGTATAAACCTTTCAGCACTTGAAGAACTTTCACAGAATTTAAAAGAATTGCCTTTACATCTCGACGCTGATTGGCAAAGTTCTTTCACAAAAAAAGTGCTGGAAAGCAGACTTGATTTTCTATCTCGCTGCTTGTTATTTTGGAAAACGGTGATTTCGGAGCAATCCAAAATTGAAAAAGATGCTACAACGTTATATAGGGGATTAGATAGTATTGACGACAAAGATGAATTTGAAGACTATTTTGCCAGCTTATTTGGAATAGTACCGAATAATTCAGCGGATGGGATATACAATTTAAGGAAGGTACTGATTTCTGTCTCCCAGAGTTTCATGGAAACTAATAACCCTCCATGCTACAGTGGTCATAGTACTCCTCTTGAATCGCGCGAAACTTCAGATTTTTCTATTTGTCGTTTAGGAAGGTACGAAAAGAACGAATTACTCTATTTCTGTCTAAAAAATACCAAACAAGCTTTTGGTGATTTTTCTGACGCTGATGATTCAGCAATATTTGACATATTTTCGTCTAATCGTCAGCATGCTTTGAATGCACTAAGTGAACTCATACCGAGTCTGCGCGCTGAAGTCTATCGTTGTTCGAAAGATCATCCTGAAAACGAGATTATAGCTGATATAAATACATGCGTGAATGATCTATCAAATTTCTCCTGGAGAGATCCACTTGCCAAATATATTTATAAATGCGAACAGCTCTACTATTTATTGCAGGAGTGGAACTCGATGTTTTCAATGCAATTTTCTTTGGATAAGTTCGCTTTGAAACTGTCCGAGATACTGATAAACTGGAGGAAAATCGAGCTATCCAGTTGGCCTATATTGTTTAACAATGAAATTCAGTCTGCTAGAACCGCAAATGCAGCTTTATGGTACACTTTATTTGAAATTACTCTAATGCATCCCAAAATGCTCTCTGATCAACAACTGCTAAAGGTTCCGGATATCGAGGAAATAGTTCGAGCCAACGAACAATTTTTGTCTTCTGCATCAGTAGGTGATTATGCTTACAGACTAGAGATAGTCTTATGGTTCTCAAAATTTCTTTCTGGTTATTCCAATCAATATTCGAATCTTCAGCGGCTATCTTTTGCCTTGAAATCTCTTCACAACTTGTATAAGTATGTGCTTGGCCCTTTATCAGATACCACTCAGAGCAAGATATTGAGCTTGGAAAATGAAGTTAAAGAATTAATCATTCTCGCTAGTTGGAAGGATAGTAACGTGGACGTGTTGAAAGAAAGCTCTCGAAAATCGCATTACAAACTTTTCAGAGTAATACATAGCTTGCGCGAGTTTCTGTCTACTCCAGTTAATAACTTTCTACAAGACTCAAAACCTACAATTATGAACTGTGGCTCACTGCGTAAAGAACCTTATATAAGTCTTAGAAACCACACTTTTAAGCTGCCCGCTCCTACAAGACTTATAGTAGAACGAGAAATACGGTCTTTACAAGATTTGAGAGTTTTTAATTTATCTGAATTTGCTAAGGATCTTATTCAAAATGCCGAACTGCTAAAACAGGAAACACCATCTATCATTTCAGATGAGAATAAGCAGACTGTTCAGCATTTGAAAACACTCAAGATACGATTATTTTCTGATGGATTGAAGCACATTCGAGAATTAGGGTTTAGAGCCCGATTTTCTTCCGGAGAATTTGCTGATCACTTAAACACAATTCAAGTAATTGCACTAGACATACCATTAATTTATTCAGAGTCTCAGCATCAAACTGATCTTTTTTACGCCGCTTTAAGGCTTTGGAACATTATTAAACGGTACAACCATGCGACATTTCCCGACGGTCTCGATACATCGCTACTATATCGAAGCCAATACACTGCCGAATCACTATTTGACGCAGTAGTGAAACTTCGAAGACTTTTCGGAGATGTTTCTCTATTTATGAAAACATTTGGATTTGTCCCGAAACTACTTAGCTCTCTTTCTTATAACAGGGATTGTGTGAATCACTCGACATTGAATTCGCTTCAATTGCTTGAACCATTAATTCTTTATCTGCCAAGTTATATACGCGATGCTCTTATGCGAATAAAGATACTGAAGGGGGATGTTCACAATATCTTAGGCTATCAATCTTCTTTACAAGAGTGGCTTTCTTATTTTGAATCAATGCGCCTGAAATTCGAATCTATGGGTGAATTCTATTCATTCGGCATAATTTCTAGGGATCTTGTTGACTTTCACAATAGCTATCAAGCAAAATTGAAAGATTTTTGGCTCTTTGCATCTGAAGTTAAACCAGATCTCATTCTCTCTCGCTGCCTTCATTTCATGGATACAGTTTCTAATATAAATACTATGGAAGAGGAAACAGGTAGTTTCTCTGAGGAAGACGGCAAAAAAATAATAAACAGCATCCGAGTCTGTTTTCAAAATGTTCATGCTGCTATGAATCGTTATAAAAGTCATGAAAGTAATATTTATTCTGCAATCGAGCTGATCAGTAATCTAATCTCTGCTCTGAAATGTGATGACATTCCTATCAAAATTCTGCAATCTTTCCGTACTATGCGTGAGTATGATGAGCATATTCATAGTCATGAATTTGATGGATTCTGCGATGCTTATTTTGAACTAGCAACTAGTATGTATCATAGTGTTGAAGAGTTTTACGTTGACATTCTCAATGGCTCGGCTCATTTATTCAGTTTACTTACTGAAATACTGTCATTTGGTTTATGTGGCCCATCTGATGATCAATCTACCAGCACTGGCAGGAATGACAGTTATGGTGATGGAAGCGGTCTAGGAGCAGCAGATAGTGCTGCTGCTCCTGGTAAGGATGATAATTTTGATCCTAATAATCTGGTTGAAGAGTCTGGTGATCGCGAAAACAATGCAGACGAAGAATCTACTATTGACCCACTTCTAGAAGCGAAGGATACTATGGAAGACATAGAAGGAAAACTAGAGGAGCTTTCCGGTTCTGATGAAGAGATTTCCAGTGACATGGAAGATGAAAATCCTGACTCAGAGGCACATGATAAAGTCGACCAAAATGATTCAAATAAGGTTGATGAGAAGTTTTGGAATGATGAAACTGAAGAGGGGAGCCTTGAGGATAGCGAGCAAGTCAAGTCTACCAATGATAAGAACCAGGCAGATGATGTAGGTGGCTCTGATAATACTGAATACAAGGACAATGGTAGCGCAGATCCGAATGATGTTGATTCTAATTCCAAAATTGAAGAAACGCACGAAGGCTCAGAAGCAGAAGAAGAAAAGGAAGAAGATCTTACCGAAGATTCAAGTTTGGAGAATGAGATAGAAGCTACAGAAGTCGAAGATGATATCATGGCGAGTAATTCAAATGAAGTATTTGATGGGAACAAGGAAGAAATTCTTGATCTCCCTGATGATTTGAATTTGGATAAAAATTTAGACAGTGAAAGTGCAGAGGAAGAATCAGTGAACGATAATATGAGCATTGATGAGTCGCTACATGAAGAAGGCGAACAGGTTGAATTTAAGGAAAACGATGAAGAAACTACGGGGTCTGAAGATATTAGGGAAAATGAATGCTTGTCCGAAGCTAATGAGGATCACGCAGAGAACGAAGAAGCACAAAATAAAGAAAGCACTGAAATGGCCAAGGATATTGAAAATATGCCTTATGCTGGTAAAGATGGAGGGAACGATAAAGACAGAGAAGCTAAAAGTCCTACGAACCAAGATGACATGTCTTCTCCTAATGACTCTGAGAGTCAAAAGAAGGACCAGTGCTCGTTATCTAATACCTTGCAACATCCATCTGATAATATCCCTAATGAGTCTCAGCCAGAATTTGGCGGTGATTCGAGTTTTTGCGGGTCAACTCAGAGTAGAGAAACTGAAACTGATGGACTAACTTCTGAAATGCCCAGTGTAGCGGATGATCTTACTGAATCGCAATCACAAGAACAACCCACCGTAAATGAAGAATCCGAGAGAGACGTGAATCGTATTATCAAGCAACTTTCTTCAGCCTTTTCTGATTTACTTAAAAATGTTCAATTTGAGGATAGCGCTCTTGAAACTTCTACAGGAGAGGATAACAAATTAATGCAACATACAGAAGAGACCAGCGACTCTAATTTGAATGCAATGGATGACATTGATGATGATTTTGACGACCAGAACTTGGATTTGAATGAAATTCGGGAAGCTGATTTGGACCAACCAAGTTCTCTGAAAAAAGACAAAGATTCTACAAAGCTCGGAATCCCTGAATCATCTAACGATAAAGACGACGCAAAGGATACCACGGAAGCCAAGTCTCCTAAATTTGAGGTTTCTAAGTCCATAGACGATATTCCCCTCAGTGAGGAGGAAGAAGGAAGTAGTACTACTGATGGATTCAAAGACGACTCTGACAATCATACATCAGTCGTGCCTTTTATTTCTTACGATGCAGCAAAGACAATTTGGGCTGATTTAGAATTGAAGGCAAGTGATCAAGCATTCTCATTATGCGAGCAACTGCGATTAATCCTTGAACCTACTACAGCATCTAAACTGAAAGGTGATTATAAGACTGGCAAAAGGCTCAATATGCGCAAGATTATCCCATTTATTGCTAGTCAATATAAAAAGGACAAAATTTGGTTAAGACGAACAAAACCTTCTGCTAGAGATCATTATATTGTCATTGCAGTTGATAATTCGAAGTCAATGGCAGAGGCAGAGACTAGCGCCCTCGCTTTAGAGTGCATTGCTGTCGTTGTGAAGGCTTTGTCTCAACTAGGAGTCAGCCATTTAGGTGTTATTTTATTTGGCGAAAAGACAAAGATACTTCATAGGTTCGATGATAATCTTTCTTCTTATAATGGACCAGATATTATAAAGTGGTTCAGTTTTCGTGATCTTAAAACTGACTTTGTTGATTTGCTTATATCGTCGACCCGTATGTTTTCTGAAATAACAAATGGATCTTTTTCGGTACCTAGGCTCGAAATTATATTATCTGACGGAATATGTGATAACCACTCTCGTTTACGTCGATTGGTTAATGCTGCACAGGAAGAACGAATTATCTTCGTTTTTGTAATTCTCGATCCTCTGAATAAGGAAGGATCAATTCTCGACATGAATCAAGTTGATTATATCGAATCTTCTGATGGGATCCCTAAAATTCAAATCAAAAAGTACCTTGAATCCTTTCCATTTGATTTCTATGTTGTTGTTCAACAGATCGATGAACTGCCTTCAGTTCTTTGCTCCATTATTAAACAGTATTTTTCTGAAACTACAAGATAGACGTACATGAAAATTCGGATCATCTCATCAATGTCTTATAAATAATGGAACACAAATCCTAAGTTATATAATAGATTGAAGCTTCTAAATGTAATCCTAAAACGGGGCGAAACCTTTGTACAGTATATTCTCCGTAAATGTGTCAAAATAACCAAAATATAGTCAACCGATACATAAAAAGAATTATAGTAGAGAGTTGACCGGTAAATTCTGTCTGGTACCAGAGCGAGATCCATCTATATCGGAGTCTATCACTTTTTTAGTAGGAAATGCGAATTTTTCCTTTAGCGAAGGAGATAAATTTCTCTCGAAAGCTGCAACTACATACTTTCCAATGGTAGGTAAAAACTTAAAGCCATGACCTGAACCACCAGTAGCGAATAAGACAGAAGTAGATCCGGGCTTAAAACTTATTATAAAGTCACCGGATGCTGTATCGTTGTACCAACACAACCGAGTTTTTACCCATTTCCTATCCGTAAACTGCCCAGGAAAATAGAGCTCAAGTCCTTTTCTCATTACAAGCTCAGCATCTTGAGGCAGTGGAGTAATTTTGTCTTTGCTTGAAAAAGATATTGGAGGCCCTGAGACAATTCGACCATGTGTTGATGATGTGTGGTAATTAGAGTAGCCGAATGAATGATATGCAACTTTCAGATAATTGTTATCGGGGTGGGGCGGAAAAAAGTAAAAGCCAGTGTTTAGATCTATGCCAACAGGAATATTCTTCAACGCATTCGACTCCTTGGGCGTTAGTTGCAGGACACCTACAGCTTGCGCGTTTGCGAAGAGAATATCACCAACATCGAAAATCTCTGAGGTCCAAGCACCCAATGCACACACTACGTAGTCAAATTCAACTTTCTCCCCACTAGAAAAAGAAACTGAGATGGGATTTGTGGACCCAACCGTTGAGGATGTGGCATTTTCTTTGACTTTGACTGCTGTGCCATGCAGACCAAATCGAAAATTAACTCCTAAAGCGATACATTCATTATATAACTGTCTAATAGCTCTTTCAGCAAATGCCCACCCGGCATCCTTGTTGAGATAGCCATCTAACTGAGATAACACGCCAGAACTGATGCCAGGACCAAAAGGGCAAGGTTGTTCGTTTAAAGACGATAATGGAATGATATTACAACCAAGTGCCTCCACAGTTGACATCGAATTATGTGTATATTTAGATACACTACCTTTGACACAGCAATTTAATAGTCCTGCATCGAAGTAATGCTCTTTATATTCCGACTTCCAATATTTCAGCGCTTCTTGGGCAAGGTTGGCATATACAGGATCCGAGTAATCCGGTCGAATGATTCTATTATAATCAACACTAGAGCCTTCAAAAACAGGTGGTTCTTGTCTGTCGCATGCCACTACATTCAGGTATCCTGCGAGTTTAAGATGCTTTGCTGTAGATAAACCAAAAGCACCACAGCCTAAAATCAAAATGGAAGACTCCGGTGATGGAAGTTGATTCATATCTAATCAATGTTTTGGTATTACTAAAGTATCAAAAAGAACCACTCTTCCTCTATACATAAACTTTGAGTATGGAGGTATAATAATATTTTCATAGATTCCTTGTTGATTTCAAAGATGGAGATGAATTCTTGCAACCATCAAAAGCACTGTGGTGTCACACGTGATCTGAAATATTAAAGCTTAAGAGTTATAGAGTTAGTTGACTTAAGAACTCTGTTAGCAGCCATTCAATTAAGGGCTTGCTTGATTCGGAAGAACCATGTTATCATAGTAAAACTAGTTAGATTATTCTACAAAATCCAAGTTTAAACAAATGTAAGAATGAATAACTAAACTACGTAGAAAAGGTATCAGGATGGCTATATGTCGTATTCTCCTAGTACGGCGGAGGTGGCAAAATAGTTGAGGTTGACTAACAGGATGACCTCCAGGCAAGTACTAGATCCAGCATGATGGTTATCACATCACTACTGTGCAGGTTACTTAGTAAAGAGAGGATTTACCATCCATAAAGACCAATATATGTTCAGAACATCAATTATAATACATTTTGGTTGAGTATAGTTTAGCAGTAATAGTATAAGTTAAGGAAAGTGTTCTATTCAAGTTTATTCCATAGATTATGCCTCTAGTCACGTGTGCCACCACGCTAACACTGTAACCTTATTTGATTCGTGTCGTTGCTGTCCCAATATTTTAACATGAACTCTATAAATAGCTTCTATTTCGACAGTAACCTTGGTGAATTTCCCGAGTTGTTCTCGAGGATAGCAGAAGATAGACTAGCCAAAAATCTAAAAGTTTTGTTTGTAATACATGTCCTTTCAGTTAAGCTGTAAAGAACTATCAGTCATTGATGATTTTTTAACCAGCGTACTAGTTGACCAACTCTTCTACTGGATTAATACAGTAAAGACAGACAAAGAATTCAAAGAAGTTAGTTGGAGAAATATTAGGCATTTAGTTCATTTTATTCATAAAACTGTGGTCCAAAAGAAAGACCTAACAGGTGCCATGACAAACTTTTTAAAATTTTCTCCGGTTATTGATTTTATTCTCTCTTTCAACCCAAATGACACTCCACATGGTTCTTTCCTGCAAGCAGAATTCGAACGGCACTCACGTCGTTATCTTCAAATGTATCATCCAGATGCCCCTTATGAAGTTTGTACGACCAATCGATATGTAAAACGGTCAGGAAGACCGGAATCATCTGTCGTCGCTCGTAGAACCATTCATATGGGCGAGAAAATCCCGTACCTGGTTGGTCGTATGGTACCTATCTCTACCCCAGATGATCATAAGAACTTAATTGAATGTGAAGGGCAAGATTTTTCTATCATCTACTCGAGCCGCAAAAATGAGATGTGCTTAATGCTTGGACCGGCCAGATTTATAAATCATGATTGTAAGCCAAACGCCCACTTTTCGTCAACAGGAGACCAAACTTACGTCATAGCTGATCGCGATATCTCTCGTGGAGAGGAGTTAACTGTGTGCTATGCGGATAACTACTTTGGAGTAGCTAATGCAGATTGTCTATGCTTCTCTTGTGAAATAACTGCTAACGGCTTATATGCCGGATTACCAAATAATGTGTCAGTAGGTGAACTTTCATTTGACATATCGGACGACAGCGATCTAGAGCAATTTCCGGATGAGATTGACACAACCCCCGCTGCATCTGCGAAGAGAAGGCGAATTTTACGAAAAAGAGAGTTAAAAGCGAAAATTCGTAACCAACTTACATTGCCTGAAAAAATGCCACAATCTGCACCTAAGAAGAAGCCTGTTCAACATCTCCGCACAGAAAGTCCGTACTCATATGACAAAAGTACAGGTAATGCTCTTAGTCTTAGAAAGAAACATCGCAATAGTGACCCCTCAAATACGTCGACCTATGTATCCACCAAATTTTCTTTCTCAGGTTTTCCTCCAATATTTTCTCAAAGACTCAGATGCTCCAATAATTTCTGCAAGCTTGTTTTCCCACGAAAACTTCTGAAAATATCCAAAGGAGTCTCACTATTTTGTCCGAGATGCGCTCGACATATGCATTTGTATTTGACTCATTATCCTTTCACTACCAAAGAGGCAGCATTGGATTATGCTAAAAAGTACAAATCCTGCAATCAAATACCAAGTCCGATAGTCTTTAACCACTCAGAAATCGAGGATGTTATCACTGGAAAAATAAAATCAACTGAGACGGAGAAGCCAAGAAAATTACCAAAAACTGTTCACCATGGTTATCAAACACGTCAAAATCCATCCCAGTCAAGATTGGAACCATTATATCAACGGAGAAACGGATTGCGCACTTTGCCCGCGCGTGATAATCGGGATAGAGGATACCGATAATAACGGGACTCACAGTTATATTCTAATCAACGAAATAGCAGCTATGCAACCCTTTCTCCCGATGAGTATTCCATAAGTTCAGATTCCTCACCATTAGGTATAGTGAAAAATTTGCTATAATCAACCTCAGCACCATTTATGTATCCTCGATCATTTTTTTGTACGAAAAAAGACAAACTGTCGTTTTGATCATATCTCCAAAAGTCCTCACAGTTAGTTTTTGTGCCTCTATCAAAATAAGCTTTCAACTTACTTTCCTCATCGCTTCTTATAGCACCCTTAACAGTCGTTGCAACTATTCCCACGCCTAGTAAATTAGAAATCTTTGACCAGCACTTATTTCTCGCTTGTAGTGTCATTGATGAAGATTTGACTGATGATCGGGACCATCTGGCGGTTTCATTCGATGTTATATTATGCGAAATTTGATATATCTGAACTATGAATAAGCCTGTTAGCCAAATCTCTTGTGCTGCAGACCATATAGCGACTGAAAATATATAAGGAGCTTTAGAGATTGTGTGGCAGAATCTAGATGGCAAAATAAAACATTCAGAGTTCTGATCAGCATCAATATAGATAAAATACAACCACACAAGAGTCAAATAAAGAGGTATTGCTATGAATAAAGAAGAAGTGAATATAAAAAACGAACGGTGATTGCGGATCCCGACACAGTTATCGATCCATGGACAATGGTGGTCAAGTTTAGCAACACAATGTTTGCAGAACTTACAGTGTTTACTTCGTTTCGGTTTCCGAGCGAGGCAAGTTATGCAGAAGTTCTTCAAATCGCAATCTCCCTTCTCCAAAAGTATGACTAGTTCTTGATAAACATCGTTTGAAGACTTGTTTATAGGAAGGTAACCAGGGTTACTGATAAATGACATGAAAAAGGAAAATCCTACTAATAGATAATCTAGGGCAAACAAAAAAATCAGTATCGGGTACTCCAGAAAAAGATTTGGTCCTATTTCAGTTAAGAAATTTAGACCCACTAAAAAAAATGAAGCACAAAATACACCGCTCATCAATGGAAGCTCTATTAGATCATATTTAGGGTAAGCCCAAGGGACCAAAAAATGAAACAAGACGAGGCCACTCATGTACAGCACAAATGCACTAGAAGGTATACTACTATAAATTGGAAGGTAAGAAAAAAGGCATAAAACTACAGGCAGAATCACAAAAGGCGGGATATAAAGAAGATTCCGGGCCATTTTATGACTGAAAGGGCTGTATCGACGCAAACCTGAAGAGTTGAAGCCTGCATGAGATAATGCTAGAAGAAATGATTTCGAGCAATTCATCTCTTGAGTGATCGTGAAACAGTCTTTTCCAGAATAAGTTCTCAGTTTGATATCAGAACCAGCTTCAACAAGCTGGCGAATGCAGTCTTCATTACCACGGACACACGCCCAATGTAACGCTGAGAAGCCTGTTTCGTCCACCAAATCAATTCGAGCACCCCAACGTAAAAGAATATCCACAGAAAGTCCATCTCCCTGGTAAGCTGCCCAGTGGAGACAGGTACGACCTGCTGCATCTTGTACATCTACTGGAATTTCCAGAGCCAAGAAATACAGTACGCCTATCACGTTAGATGAGTGGGTCATCAAATGGAATGCATTATAGCCTTGGCCTTCTTTGGTTAACATACTAGCCCGATATTGCAAAAGAATATGAACTACATATATATTTCCGGCATGAGAAGCCCAATGTAATGGAGTCGCATTTAGACTACCGCCAACAGCATCCACTTCTGCTCCATTGTCGAGTAAAAAGCGGCAAACACTTAGTCGATTGTTGATCGCAGCCCAATGCAAAGCAGTAGTGGCATCATTTGCCCGTAAATTTACACTGCTTGGATCTTTATCAATGAGTAGAATAATCTGATTTAAGTCACCTATTTGAGCAGCTCTATGTATGGCAGGCAGTTCTATGACGGTTAGTTCGGCGTAAATATTGATTGGTCGATGAACTAGGTTGCAGATCACTTACGGATTTCATAGTCACCTTGAAAACTGGAATTTTCACTATCAGTCATGATTATATTCAATTATGGATTGTGACGATTCAAGAAGAGCCAGTAGATGACCGGTAATATGTTCGGGTGAACTAATTATCTCCAGTTTATGCTCTAGCTAATTGGGATAAGTGTTGAACTAGAGCCTATCCCAACGGGATGCCCAAGCTCAGTTTAAGTCAAGCAAACCTAGTTAAGTCAGGGTAACTCCTGGTTTATATATAAGAGAGATTTCCACATGTCAGAAAGATGGGGATTAGATTGGGGAAAGCCCGTCTAATGTGTTAGAGCAGTCTGAGGACTCTACACGATCAACCTAAGGGGATGTATTACGTTTCTAAGAACCTCCTAAACCCCAAGTGTCTGAGGAGCTAGCTAACTCCATCCAGCTAATCCGAAGAGGCTTGTAAAACTACGATATTGAACATAGTAGATTATACATCGTATATGGACAAACTTGATCATCAATCTGTAATATATATGGATATCTTACCAATACATATAAGTAAAACCTTAGCTGAGACTTATTTGCATAAGTCATCATCTACTTCCCCGTTACGATTTATCTAAGGACTTCCTACACATGACTTCGACAAGTTACACGACGTTATACCCAATAGCGTAGACCAAAAACTTTAACAATAAGGAATTTCCTTCCATAAAGAGTAATAACTCAAGTAAATAGGGTTTGGGTATTGAAATGAAACCAATAGCAGTTGCTTTCCGTTTACGTGTCTTGGGAGTTTGTTGTTTACTGTAATTTCATCGCACAAATAGAAGCAAAACAACTCTCTCTATAAGGTATTTTTGAACAGAAGCAAACAAAATCGATTATTCATATATTAGTTCTGATTGATTCTCTTAAAGTTCTCACCTGCACCTACTTTTTCATTTTTCTTAGTTCTCTGTCAATTACTCAAGAGGTGTATCTCCTGTTATTTTTATGATGTCTGTATTAGCTGCCACACCCACGAGAGCTAAAGAACGAGATTTTACTACGAAAAATCAAACTCCTGGTGTCATGAAAATTAAAGAACTAATTTTAGATGGCTTTAAATCTTATTCAGATCGTACTGTAATTCAAGGCTGGGATGAGCAGTTTAACTGTGTGACAGGTCTTAATGGATCTGGAAAGTCGAATATACTGGATGCGATTTGTTTCGTGTTAGGTATTCAATCATACTCTTTGATTCGTGCAGCCAATCTTCGTGATCTTATATACAAGCAAGGCCACGGTGGTGTGAAAAAAGCTACTGTATCTATTGTTTTCGCCCGCACCGATAAACCACCTTCGACGGGAGGTGGCGATTACTATAGCATGTGGCCTTCCTCGCAAGAGAATAATAGAGAATTTATAGTCACACGTCAGATTACTATTGATAACGAGAGTAAATATTATCTTAACGGCAAGAAATCATCTATGTCTGATGTTCAGCGGCTTTTTCAAAGCGTCCAACTTAACATTAACAACCCTAATTTTGTTGTGATGCAAGGTCGGATTACCAAAGTCCTCAATATGAAACCTGCTGATATTCTTGGATTACTAGGCGAAGTAGCTGGTACTGCAACATTTGAAGCTGAGTCCAAAAAAGCTAAAGCAGGCTTAGCTAAAAAAGATGAGAAACTTGATAAGGTACAACACATTCTAGACGAAGACGTCACACCACAACTTAAAGAATTGCGTGAAGAAAGAGAAAGAATAGTTGAACACGAACTTAACGTAAAAAAACTGGAGCAGCTTGAACGTCAACTGGTAGCATTTCACCACTATCAGAACACCCAGTCTCTTCTGAGTTGCGAAAGCGCTATCAGAAACTTAGAGGCATCGATCTCTCACGGTATGACTGATCAAAATGCTTTAAAAGAGGAATTGGTGATGATTGAGTCAGATTTATCTCATGAAAGAGAAGCAAGAGAAGAAACAGATGAAATAGCCGAGGTTTTAAATCAAAAGCAGGCTGAGCTAAAATCAATACAACAAGAACTTGCTCGTCTATTAGCTACACAAGAGTCTGATCAGTTAGCATTATCTGAATCTACTGAGGCTTTATCGACTGCGAAAGAAAGCCTTACCCGTCTGTTACCACAATATACTGTTTACAAAGAGAGGCATGATTCTCTGCGAAAAGAAAGAGATGCTATCCAGTCACGAATTGACAAGTTAAAGAATTTTTGTTCTGAGCAAGCAGATCTCATTCAGACCTTAAAATTGGGTGTTTCAACCAGAGGCGCACAAGAAACTGGCATTGGTGCTCAGTTGAATAAAGCACGGTCAGTTTTAACGGAGATCACAGCTTCTATAGAAAAAAACAGTCTTTCGATTAGTGAGCTTGAACTTCGTATCGCAGAATTGGAACAGAAAAAGCTGAAAGCTTCAAATGGAGAAAAATCTATGAAGCTCGACATTGATAAACTGAACGAACAAATACTTATTTTGGAAAATGATATTAAATCTACTGGAATTGATATCGATCTGGTGAAGCATATGAAAACGAGAAATAAGGATTTAGAATCTGAGATTGATGGCCTGGATCGTAATTTGGCCCAAGAACTTTCAAAAGTGCCCCAACTTCATTTCAGTTACCAAAAACCGCCTAATTTTGACTCAAAAAGTGTGCATGGTATGGTTGCAGAACTTTTCACAATACCTGAGCAATACCGTCATGCCAGTGGTGCTCTTGAATTATGTGCCGGCGGCAACATGTTTAGTATAGTCACAGATACCGAGAAAACCTCTTCTGCAATACTGAAATACGGACAGCTTAAGTCTGCAAGAACGTTTTTGCCGCTTTCAAAGACTGCTGCGTATACCCTCTCTGCTGAAAAGATTACTAGAGCCAAACGGATCGATCCTGGCCAGGTGCACTTAGCAATTGAACTCATTGAGTACGATGCTGTAGACGCAAAAGCTATGCAATTAATATTTGGCTCAACTTTTATATGCAAGAATCAAAATGTTGCTAAAAGAATAGCATTCGATAATGATATTAAATGCCGCACTATCACACTTGATGGCGATGTATACGATCCATCTGGACTATTATCTGGTGGTAGCCGTCAAAATGCTACAAATACACTAAGTAATGTTCAAAAAATTAACGAATTGAGGAAAGAACTCAAGGCACTGAAGCTGGAGCATGTGAAGAACTCTAGGTTTTTAACTGAGAATTCTACTTTAATTGAGAGAGCATGCAACTTAAGTCGTCAAAGAGATCTAAAGATTCATGAAGTATCTGTCAAGAGAGCTGCTCTAGATAATGGATCAGCATCGGTTCTGATAAGTAATATTGGAGACTTACAGAAAGAATTATATACTAAAAAGACCGATCTCGCAAAGCTAAACGAGCAAAAACTTGAAGCAGAAACTGCAGTTAGCATGTTAGAAACTGATTCTCACCAATTGCAGCACAACAGAGAGAATACTTTGAATGACATGGAAAAAAGATTACAAGCCCAACATGCTGAAAGGCAACATCTTGAATCACTCCTAGCGTCTGGTAGTAGTCAGTTTTCTTTAAGTGAGGTTGAGAAGGAGCAGTTGGAATCTGAGATTGAAAAAATCAAGCGCACCATCGAAGAGCACGAAAATGATATCACAAATTTCAATGAGAAGATTGTTAAATCGGCTGAGATTATCACGAAACTGAAACTTACTTCGAATGAGTTGGAGGGTTTCATTCAAAAGACCAATGAGCTAACAGAGAATCAAAACTTAAGAATGACACAATTGCTCACAGATCACAAAAGACTCAAAGCTGCTCTTGATGAGAAAACCAGAGCATTAACGAGGCTAAATGATGAACTTCAAATATTGCTGAACAGGAGTCACGACCTACAGGAAAAACAGTTGGAGTTAGAGGGAAAAAATGATTGGGTAGTCGCTGAAAAATCCTATTTCGGTATTGGAGGAGGTAGGTATGATTTTGCGCAGCAGGACATGGAATCAATATCCATTGAAAGAAAACGTCTCGCCAACCGCGTCAATAACTTCTCGGCTAAAAGTATGTCTAATCTTAGAGGATACATCTCCAGTCTAGAATCGAAACACAAAAAACTTTTGGCTCATCTGAAACAAATTCAACGTGACAGGCAGAAAATCACAAGCACTATTGATAAGCTAAATGAACATAAAGTTGAAGCTCTTGCTAAAGCTTACCAGAAAGTGAACGAGTCCTTCGGTAACATCTTCAATGACTTATTACCTGGGAGTTATGCTGAGCTCCGTCCGGTTGATATGAACAATATCATGAATGGATTTGAGATCCACGTGAGACTTGGAAAGATGTGGAAAGCAAGTTTAACTGAGCTGAGTGGCGGGCAGAGGTCATTGATTGCTCTTTCGTTGATTCTGGCAATGTTAAGATATCGTCCAGCTCCGCTATATATTCTTGATGAGGTCGATGCTGCACTTGACTTAAGTCATACTCAAAATATTGGAGCAATGATACGAAACAGATTCACAGAATCTCAGTTTGTTGTGGTTTCTCTGAAGGAAGGGTTTTTTTCCAATGCGAATAGAATCTTCAGGACGAAATTAGTTGATGGTAAATCAACAGTACATACTACTTAGATTATGAGAGTATCACTTTCTATTCATCTTGTCTAGGAAAAGATAAGAGGATATTATTCTTATGCAGGACACAACTTATAATAGAGTATAAGAACATAGTCCGATGAAAATAAACATTAGATTAATTTAAATTTTTGGTGATGGTGTGTTCTGCTGTAATGTGCGACGAGCATTAATGATCATAGATTTTCTACGAAGACGTAGCTGCTCTTGCCGGAACTCAGGATCGTCACTCCAAGTTATGGTAGGTGACTTTAAGAAATGGCTATGAGAGCCTAATTCTTGTTGTAAACTATATCTGCTAATCAGATCGGTGGATTCAGTGGGTCTTTGTAACTGTGGAACACTAGGTTGTTCGTTAGAAGTTTGGTTGAGATCTTCCAAGATTTTAGATACGGCATCCTCAATAGTTCCTGCCCTAGTAAGTTCAGCCCTAATTAGCTCTTCTGAAATGTTAGGTATTATAGACTGGACCACTTCAATCATGGCATGAGTAACAGGACGGGGTTGATTTTGAGAAGACGATGAAGGCGTATACGCGAGTCCTTGGACCCGATTACCAAGTGAGTTTTGTGACAGTGGTACGTGACTGTTGTTTGCTTTCTTACCTACACGAGAAAAATATAAAAACCCAATCACGATAACTGCAAAAAAAAAATAGACTGAAGTATCAGAAGCCATGGTAGATTATAGTACACTAATTGCCGATGATGTGAAATATACCCTCTCCTAGTGATCTGGCACAAGGTATGTCATTACTGACATCTAGACCCTAACCCTTTCAAGATCTAGGAATCCTTTCCAGAATTATCCTACGCTAAAAAGTACTTATCTTGTATTGTGTGTATAAGCCTGTTAGACCATTTCACCATAAGATTCGTCTGAGGTAAAATATACCATTTTGCTCTATTAATTGTCGAATTACCAATCGATCCAACTCTATTATGTTTCGGCGTTTCATCCATCGAAGATCTTTAGTGTTCACTCCCCGACTTCGATTTCAAGTGAATTCAAGATATTCCTATCCCGGAACTCGATATTTTCATCCTAGTAGACAGAGTCTTGCTTCTGTTAAGGACCCATACACAGTTCTTGGTATCAATAAAACTGCGTCTGGGAATGAGATCAAGAAGGCTTATTATGCTTTAGCAAAGAAATATCATCCTGATGTAAATAAAGAGAAAGGAGCTGAAGAGAAATTCCATGATATTCAAGCTGCTTACGAGATTTTATCAGATGCTGATAAAAAACGGCAATATGATCAATTTGGTGCAGCTGGGTTTGATCCTGCGAGTGCTGCTGGCCATGCAGGTGGAGGTAATCCCTTCGGACACAGCGGATTCAATCCATTTGGTAACACAGAAGGTTTTGATTTCGAAGACTTATTTAAAAATGCATTTGGAGGTGGAATGGGCTCTCGTAGACAGTCCCAAAGCCACCGTGTTTATCGTGGTGATGATGTTGAAGTTAGTACTATTCTTTCTTTCATAGAGGCAGCGCGAGGAAAAAACCAAACAATTACCTACAGCTCACTTGTAGAATGCTCTACATGCCATGGATCCGGATTAAAGGAAGGCCGCAAGCGATCTACATGTAGAACATGCGGTGGTACCGGTACACAAACTTCAGTCTTAGCAGGAAACTTTCATGTTGCCACGACTTGCACATCGTGTGGTGGTTCGGGTGTCTCAATAGACCCTGAAGATGTGTGTAACACATGTAATGCAAGTGGAGTTGTGCATCAAAGTCGAAAAACAGCCATTGAAATACCAGCAGGAGTTGAGGATGGGGCTATGCTCCGAGTCCCTGGAGAAGGAGACGCACCAGAAGTCCTTAAAACGCGTGACATGAAAACTCAAAACGGGGATTTATTTGTACGGATCAGGGTTCGACCACATGAATATTTCAAACGAGAAGGCACAACTCTGTTATATCAGTGTGAGATTCCTATGACCACAGCTGCCCTTGGGGGCAAGGTGCACATACCTACCCTGGATGGTGATGTTGAATTAAATGTTCCTGCCGCAACACAGAATGGATCCTGTATTACAATTCCTAATAAAGGTCTACCTAAAGGATCACGATTGTCTAATTCTCGTGGCGATATGAGAGTTACATTCAAGGTTCGTATTAAACGCCCGACATCTGCAGAAGAAACTGCTCTTTTGGAAGCTCTGGCTGATGTTACTGGCGACAAAGGCGCCCGACGTATATACTCATCAGCTCAGTTTACCAGTGGAGTGGAAGGGAAGGCCTCAACGACTGATGCAAATTCGAAAGAACACCGACACGGATTTCTCCGTGATGCCTTCCGTCGCATTCTTGGAAAAGAAAAAGATGATGATGACAAAATCTGATCTTACATAAAATGCCTCTGTATATATAATATTGAATAAATTAATCATTATCTTCGAGTAGTTAAAAAATGTACCTGATATTCATCTTACTTTAGCACAGTGATACTCACTTTCATCCCACCAGCTTCTAGTGTAATATGCGCGGGGAAGTTTTCCAGAATAAGACAACATATCATTTAGTAAAAATACAACCAACACTTATCAAAAGTTCTGTTAGATATCTTTTTTAAGAAGTTCCTAGCAGATGACTTGAAATTTGTAGTTGGAGGTTAGATTCTCACCCATCTAAGATTGCATGATATCCTCCCACATAAACCGCTGAGCAATGAATACATCTGATCATTTACCTTTAACTTATCTGTGTAATACATCTCCGTTAATTCTGGAAAAATGCCCCCCAAGACTAATAGAGAAACTTTAGAGCCTTCTCGCAATAATTTTAGGCGAAATAATAGGGACATGGTCTCTACTCAACTTCCTCCATTTATCCCACCAGAGGAAGTGAAACCAGATCCACTCAACTTCCAAACACTGTCGCTCGATTCATTGCGCAAATATCGAAAATTGTACAAATTAGATGTTCCTACTGCATACACATTTTATGGTGAAATTATCAAGGGTAGCAAATTCGATTCAAATAATCTCAAAGCTCCGAGAATCTCTAAGACAAAGCTCGCTGAGGCTTGCCGAAGGCATTTCAACAATCAACCGACGCGAGAAAACGATGCCATCATAGACTTCTTATATGCTGTACAACATCAAAACGATAAGTTCAAGCTTGGATTTCCATTAACGTAACTTAGTTTCTATCTGTGGAGCAACTCTGTTACGGTGAATATACGGTCCATATCTTTAGGTGACTGAAATTCACCCAACGAACTATTAACCATACAATACAGTTACAATTGAATTTGGAATAGATGATAATCATTATTGTAAGAATAGAATGTGAATATGGAACTATACGAGCAGTTAACAAAATTGGTTAAAGAACCACTTGTCTTACTTCAAGCCGAATACGCTGCTGAGAACAGTGACATCATCTTTCGTAATTTCAATATTTTCTTCTTTTATAGTAGTTCTTAAAATCTCTATCTGAGACTTAAGATCTGAGTCTGTCATGATTTTAAGCATCGCCATCATACCGGGTGTTTTTCCCGGCTCCACGAGTTTTTTCTCTGTAATTAGATTCTGCAGATTAATCAATTCATCCAAAACTCTTTGGTTTTTCGAAATTTTACGAAAAAATTCAGTGTCAGCAATAGCAGCTAGTCTATCTAACTTCTGAGAGTCTGGTACAGTTCCATAAGTGCAAGTATTAATACGAATCACATGGTGAGAGATCCTTAAATTTGTTTTAGGAATACTATAACAGAAGGACCCTCGATAACAAGCTCTAGTTAAGTAATAAAAATTCTTAGTCATAGTATTAACTGACATGTCGCAGTCTTAGATGAAGAATTAGCAGATTTAAGCACTAAAATGTTATCGTAAAGAACCAATTTGTTCTTCGTTTAAGTCCACAGTTTAACTATTGCGGGATAGGGTGGAGGGTTCAATATTGAGCCATAGAGATGCTTCTACGTTTTTATCGTTCCCATTTTACCACTACCGATAGACTAAGAATATTTGTTCGAATTATCTGGGCAGCAGATGGGAGGGGGAAGCTGTGTTAATCATTACCCTACCCCTAATTGAAGTCGTATTATTCACCGCACTGCTTTGAGATAAAGACGGAGAAAAAGTAGGACTGTAATTCGCATAAGTGTATCGCATACAATATGCCGTATACCTGTAGCTGTAGTGAGACTCGGCCGGATTTTCTGGTGGAATTTCTATAATCGATGATCAGCATCGACCTTCCACCATATCTAGGGTCTATACTGGCTAAATACTCCAGTATTCTCTACCACACGTTAATGTGTTCAATAAATGATACCTTGATAAAAGTAGTGGAAATACAAATAGGATTCGGGGATAATAATTTCTCTCGCTACATTGTCTTTTTATCATAGTATAAGGACTTTGATCGATCATATTCCTATGGACGCTTAAACTTACCCGGCCATAACCATAATACATAACAACAGCTGATTCATCTAGTAGGGACTGACTAGCTGTGAACGGAACATTCACTGGCTCAACGAAGAAATGGTTCTAACTCGGAATGAAAAGAAAAAAGTTACACAAGGAAGATAACCGTTGAACATATTTTATGTAGTTACTAATTAGTGATTATATGTAGATGTATATGAAGCGAACAAGCATAAGATTTTCATTAGCACAACCGAATGATTTTGAAATGATAGGGTATTGTGAGAGGATACGATATCAAAGTGAAATAATATTTCTTTGCAATTAGAAGAAAATTCTTTTCAAAGCTCAAACTGCGTAAAGAGTAACCTTTTCATTATTATATAACACTTGTTGAAGAGAAATGTCGTCAGGAATAGGGCGCAACGTGCCATAAGTATCCTTGGAGGCTAAAGATAAACCAGTGACCATGAGTTTCTCAGATAATTTCCCTAAAAGCGAATCAAGAGTAATTAGCGGGGATATACGGAGAGCTACTGCTTCTTGCCCATAGAACACTTTTAGTTTAACATTATTGGAAGCTGAAGGCACCCTTTCCTGCGGGAGGCGAGGAAGATCTTGTTCTGGAAGCGCTGTAGACGGTTGACGTGTTAGAAGAGGAGCAATAGGCTTAGAGTATTGATCAGATCCAGCATATGAATTACATACAGAAGAGGGCAGCGGAACATTGTCAGCATTGTCAATTGTCCCGGAAGATTCTAAATGTTCATAACCGGGAGTGAAACTAGCAGAATTTGGTATAGCGAATGAGTTAGTTTGGCTAGAGGTGTCACCAGTAATACCGCTAATATCTTCTGAACGAGAGGCAAAAAAATTTGTTACGACGTCTTGCCGAGATATATCTTCCGGCAATGCCAATAAATCCTTCACATAGGTATCTAGAACGGCTTGTCGTCGAGCTGTCACCCGGTCTGTTATATTTGTAACTGGACCAGGAATGAAAGGAAGTGTGCGTTTGTCTCCAGTGCGGCCAGCCTCTTTTGGAAACTCTAGTATTAGACGAACTTGGATATCATAAAAGTCCTCATAAGACCGGTACAGCTCACGTATCAATCCTTTCGATGTTACACATCTTATTACAAAGAGAAATCGATTGGTTCGTGAATCCAGAAGATAACCAACCACAGATGCAGATACTACTGGATCGTCATTATGTGATGCAGAAGTTTCATGATTAGTGTCTATAGCTGTATCTGAAACACGTGAATGTAAATGACCTCCTGTATGTGTTAAATCGGAATTTGGCGGCCAGTTTGCCCCTTGAGAATCTAAGGTATTTAGATTAAGCTGCGAAGATTGAGTAATATAGGAGCTCCTAGCAGATTCATTGTCTATCTGACTTAAGGGAATACTCTTAGATTGGTAATCATAGTTCTGTTTCTTCCATTCTTCAACCCGCGGAAGACTGACACGATTAATGGCTTCCTCTAAATCAGTCACTTCCTCACCTGTTTCCATATTACGGACAGACACATAAGAAATTGGAATCAACCCAGGCCCGCCTAAGCGGCCAATGGGCTTAGCCACAAACCACTCATGGTTGGTTTGGGCAACGATAATGACATGATCACCTTCTCGAGATTGTAATTCATCCTGCTGTTCGGCATCAAAATCGTATAACACAACCCCGAAAAGAGATCCCTGCTTATTGGAACCTGATGATACCCGACGATGGTTAGCATCTGAGTACACTGAGTCTTTCTTCGCTATATAGAGTTGAGATGTACCCGAAATTGAACTTCGGTCTCCCCCAGAATGTGTACGATCCAATCGCTGAAACATATTAGCTGGGACCATGCCTCTGATATTAGTAGAAGGGTTGTAAGCCTGAAACCAAGCCTCGTCTGGAGAGGTGCTCATTACATAGAAAAAGTCCCCTTTACGAAAGCTTAGTTCTGTAGAGTCCTTCGCATCATAATCATATAAAGCTTTTATAGCCTCACTAGGTGCATGGATAGCCTCGGGCTCCTTCATGGGAAGTTGTATCTTGTAAGGCAGTTTGGTTTCACCGCGTAGCTTTTTAAACCCCTTGAGTTAGTCTTGCAAATAATTATTTGGGGACGAGTCACAGATCTACTTAAAAAAAAAAAAAAAAAAAAAGAATAATACATACCTTAATCATTGCAAGCCAATTATAAATAGAGTCCGAGCTAAGATTGGTGTTTAGAAGTTATGGTGTCACTTAGGATTAACAGTTGGTTAATGCGAGTGAATGATGTTTGTGAATTAGTTCTTATTTCAAACCCAAAGCCGCACGAAATTGGCGCATCCTCGAGTCTTTTATATCACTTATCATTATCGCACAGTAGTATATTCAAAGAACAAAAAAAAAAAAAAACCACTACAACCATCAACGCAGTATAAATATAACTTTGGTCATTATATAACATCTATTTTATCTTAGGAGATTATTTTGTTATCATTAGTCGTGTATTACGGTATGGAGTGTGCTATCACTCGTTGTTGCTAACAATGTTGTCTGCCTTACCATATAGACAGGCAGCCGTTCTACAAATCAGGAAAGCCGATAACCAAAAGAAGCAAACCATTCGTTATAACTGCCCCTTTATATCTACCTTCCGGTACCGAGCTCTATTAGCTTCGATAATGGAAAGTACTGCTTTGCATTCGATTCTTTTGTCCGCAACTCCTGCACATGATTCTAAGCCTTCAGATACCAGGAAGGCTTGTAATTCTGATATATCCGACATTCCAAGGAACATTATCAGCGCATCGAAAGATATTGAGGGTCTGAAAGACTTACATATTTTCGCGAATATTGCCAATCTCTCTCGAGTTATAAAACAATTCATTAGGCATCTGAATAGAGAAACTGAATTCCTATAGTACAGCGAGAAAGATATAAAGTCACCAGTGTTTAACGAATCAACAACATCTAAAGCTTTCTGAACCAATGAATGACGTCTTTGATCATTAGTAAGATTAGCAATAATATCGTTTAAGTCATTATGACTTTGGGTATGAATTGTGTATAAGATTCTGTAAGAGAGAAACTCCATCCTATTACCTTGCAATGATACATTTTCATATAAATCTTTCAGTCTTGTCTGACATTGATTATATTCTCCAAGATCTTGGACTTCAAGGGCAACTCTTGCGTGTGCTTCATATACTTGCACAGTGAAGTCTGTTTCGATATGCTGTACAGTTAAGTCTTGACGAATCGACTTCATTTGGTCGCAATAATATGAATAATTATGATTATTCCGCCACCGGTTTTGAATCAACTCGAATGCATCTTTTAAAATATGGAGTGGCCGAACCTTAGACGGATCTGGCGCTGACGTTAGTCGAAGAAATGGCTTCTCTAAAACAGTAGAATATCCAATAATTGCTCCACTATTATTTTGACTGTCGTCATTATTTGGGTGACTAACAGGTTCCAAAACAGGTGGGCTCTCAAACCTGGCCAATCTACGTTTGCGTCTCATATCTTCTGTAAGAATAGTTTCGTCTTTTGCAGGTTTCGAAGTCGATATAGATGAATATAGGTCTTCGGCTGCAAGTAACGGGTGGCCTGATGCTAATTCAGTAGTCATAGACGTCTCAGTTTTATTATGACATGTTTTTCTTTTCTTTCCAATGCACTCTGGATCTTTCTGTCCATAATGTGGAGTATCAGCTGAGCGGCTTATATGCTGCGTTTTAGGCTTGTCTGGAATACAAGTTTCTTCTTTGGAAACCAATAATTTAGACTCCGAAGATGATCCTGGCTTTTCAGATAATTTATTCTTAGAAAGAGGTTGCGAATGGGTGACGTTTAATGATGCTGAATCAGAATTATGAGACAAAGAAGGATCTTCCAGTTGCGTGTCCAAGGATATCCTACTTTGATTGAATTTTCCCTGATTGCTTACAGTGGATTGAAAAAAGGCAGCTTCTGATGTATCCTTATATCCACGGATATGAAATTCCTCGGTAGTTCGTACGGTATGAACATGGGATCCTGGGCTATTCACCGGAATCCCAGAAGAAATTTCCTCAAAATTCTTAGCTGCAGAGTGCGAAGAAAACATAGAAACAGGGATTTCCTCAACCGAGGAATCGCTTTCATTTCCATTTGAGTGATAACCACCTACATTTGCAACCCTATCGAGCTGATTTTCGTTGAAATTCTGTCCAACCAATAACTCTTTTCCCGAATCATTGGTTTCTGGATACATATCAGATGAGACCCGATTCTGGTATAGTGATTCTGTAAATCTAGTGTTCAACAAGGTCTGTGGAGGACTGACACCAATGTTTTGGGGAACTTCAGGACCCACACTAAAAGTGTTAGGATATAATGAATGAGCTACTTTCAAATTAGTCCGCACAAGTTTGGGGAAGAAACGTCGAAAAGCAGCAGATATATAGGCTCCCAGTATGGTTTTCAGTTTTATCGCTGCGATTTGAGCGGTTACAAGATCTGATACCGACTGTGGTTGGCCATTGAAGAGGTGTGACGATATAAAAATCTCATTTTTTCTAATTTGAAAATACTGCCGTAATAAACTGGGCACTCTATAAATAGTGAAAAACATCGGCGAGAAGAGTGCCCAGTCAATTAGATGCAATATTTTATTACTCCGACTGAGATTTGTGAAGAAGATGAATGCAGATCGAGCTGGGCTCCTAGGATTAGTTTCTATTATATTATTTATTTCCGTAGTTAGTGCTTTGTAAGCATTAGGATCTTGTTTAGTATAATAAATCAGTCCAGAAGGATTAGCTCGGCTGGGACGCTTCGATTGAGAATTAATAGAAACAGATATGTCGTCATCATCTTTCATTTGGTTATCATAGAAGTTATAAGACTTCAGAGAGTTCGATATGTCAAATGTTTCATTTCCAATCAATTTTATATTGCTAGGAGAAGGTGGTCGAGGGCTAGATATAGAGGGTGATGTGCTTCTATCGATAGCAGATGGCTTTCGTTTTTCATCAGCAATAGCTGATTGAGAAGAGGAATGCCCGCCTATGTCCATCGGAGAAGAACTTCTCAAACTCTGAATGGTTTAAGTACTTGTAAATATACGAGAGCGAGCTATTTAATATACACGGAAAGAATAAAACAGACTAGCATCCCAGTTTCTCTCTTTTCTGCGTTAGCCCAACCCTAAACCCACGTTGACTCTAAAGATCCTAGGTGTTAGTGTTGAACTGAAGCATATCCCAACGGGCTGCCTAAGTTCAGTTTAAGTCAGGGTAACTCCTAAAATAGTATGTAAAACATGTGCCGAATAGGCGCATCCTTGCTATTGGCTACTTTAAGGTTTAAGTCATCTTCATGACAATATAAATAGGATCCTACTCCCTGATCTACAACTAACCAACTTACTCACCTTTTCATATAGCTATCAATAATTACTGTGTTAACAAATACGTATTGAACTATATCTCCTATTACTACCTTTCATTAGAACTAGTCCAGGTACGGATCTTCGTCTATCGACAAACTGAATAGATCAAGGTCTTGTCTCTACGAGAGTAACTTCCAGTTATAATACTGCGCGGTTGCTCAGGAGATTTCCCGCACAGACAGGAGAGCCTCAAGTCAGAAAGATGGGCAAATAGTCCGGGCATAGCCTAGCTATGGTTTTAGAGTGCTCGAGAGGCTCTACACAGTAAATCTAGGGGGATGTATCATGTTCCTGAGAACCTCCTAAATCCCAAGTGTCGGAGGACGTAGCTAATTTCATCCAGCTACTCCGAAGGGGCTTGTTAAACTGCGATATTTGAACATAGTAGACTATACATTCTATATGTACATACTTGATTACCTATCTATAGTTGATATGGCTATCTTACCAATACACTAAATTACAGATAGAGACTTATTTGTATAAGTCTGTATCGACTTCCCTGTGGGATTTATCTAAGTACTTCCTACACATGACTTTGCAATAGGTTAGCACTGTTATTATCCAATAGCAGTAGACAAAAACTGTAACAATATGAAACATATTATACGAGATCTTCAATCCACCTTTATAACATTCAATGCCACATAGTTTCTGCAGACTTACTTTATCAGAAAATTAGATGGTTTAGTGTTATTTGAAGGTTGGAGTAGTCGGATAATGCATTTAGAAATCATCACCTTTTTAACTCGCACGTAAAATTGGATATCGCCCTAGTTGGTTTCATGTTATCCTCATCTGAATTAGAATAATTGTAGTTTTCCAGGGGTTATTTCTATAACAGTTGTGTTTGAGATATAATAAAAACACTTTTAATTGATTTTGAAAGATATCTGAGCATATACAGGTTCATCTGCTAGTTATATTCAGGTGATTTATTATTCCTCTTATTAAATAGCAACAAAAAAGATACAGCAGAATATGTTATTATCTAACTGTAATAAAATAACATAGCACGAAATCTATGGAATAAATATCTGAAATTATTAAACAATACTGTTTATCTGTCTTAAATATGAAAAAGAGTGGGCCAGGAATATAAAAATTTAAGGCCTCCGCCAAGATATTAGAACGTCATCAGTACGAAACCGTTGCGTACATTCCGAATGTTCGATCAGTGTAGACTGTCCAGAACGATACGCTAACAGGCCAGCTTGGGCAATCATAATTCCGTTATCAATGCAGAACCTCTCATCAGTAGCATAAACAGAGCCTCCGCGATCTTGGCACATGAGATTCATCATTTCCTGTAAACGAAGGTTACAACCAACTCCACCTACTATCAAAACGTCATTAGCTCCAACGTGTGCCATAGCGCGTTCAGTTATCTCAACAAGCATTGAAAATACTGTTTCTTGTAGTGAATAACACAGAGTTTCAATGCTATAAGTGGAAGTTGCCGCGAGTTTGTCAATATATTCTAGAATACCAGACAGTGATAGATCCATACCTTTCACTGTATATGGAAGGTCAACCAGCTCAGATGATGTGGCACCTTTTCTTGAAAGCACTTCTATATTGTAACCGGGACTAGGATAATTGGAGATTTTTAAAGATCGAGCAAACCGATCCAAACAATTTCCGACGGCTATATCGAGGGTTTCACCAAATATCTGGTACCTTTGATGGCTATAAGCAATCACTTGAGTATTTCCTCCAGAAACGTATAGAACAACTGGGTTTTGAGCTCCTGTTATTTCACGACCCATCTCTATATGCCCGATACAATGGTTTACTCCAATTAACGGTTTTCGATAATAAAGAGCAAGTGTTCGAGCACAAAGTGCCATAACTTGCAATGGAGCACCCATGCCTGGACCTTGCGTGAAACATATGCAATCTAGATCTTCTAATGATATATGAGCCTTTTCAATAGCCTCAGCCACCAGGCCAACAACATGCAACCTGTGGTGTTCTGCAACCTCACGAGGAAGAAACCCTTGCCCAGCAGGGGGGACGAACGTATGTCTAACATTTGCAAGAACGACAGCTTTTCCTGTATAGTCTAATTCCTGCAAAGCTTCATCCCAATTAGTGGCGGTAGTAAAATGTTTAATGATACCAACTCCAATTTTATTTGCAGAGCCTTCTAATCCAAGAGCGATGAAATACCCTCGATCTGTATATCGAGGTTTATCGTATTGAATCACCGGCATAACTGAGATCAAACCCGCTGTAATAGTCTTTAGATAAAATAAAAAAAATACTGCTATCAAATATATATATTCAATATTAAAAAGACAAAATGAAAATCGTTTCTTGATCTAAGCTTATTCCAGCTGCTGAAGTCGATGGGTATGAATCTGGTCACGATAATAGGATATTATAACTTTAAACCCTAAGTTTCAGAGAACGTAGCATCCAGCTATTAGTCCGAAGAGGCTTGTTAAACTACGATATTGTGTTGAACTGAAGCCTATCTCAACGGGATGCCTAAGCTCAGTTTAAGTCAAGTAACTTAGTTAAGTCAGGGTAACCCCGGAAATAAGACAGGAGAGCCTCAAGTCAGAAAGATGGGCAAATAGTCCGGGCATAGCCTAACTATGGTTTTAGAGTGGTCGAGAGGCTCTACACAGTAAATCTAGGGGGATGTATCATGTTCCTGAGAACCTCCTAAATCCCAAGTGTCGGAGGACGTAGCTAGTTTCATCCAGCTACTCCGAAGGGGCTTGTTAAACTACGACATTTGAACATAGTAGACTATACATTCTATATGTACATACTTGATTACCTATCTATAGTTGATACGGCTATCTTACCAATACACTAAATTACAGATAGAGACTTATTTGTATAAGTCTGTATCGACTTCCCTGTGGGATTTATCTAAGTACTTCCTACACATTACTTCGAAATAGGTTAAGCTCTGTTATTACCCAATAGCAGTAGACGAAATCTTCTACATATTGAGCATAGTAGAATATACATCTTACGTGTACATGCTATCTATGATGGATGCGGCTATCTTACCAAAACATTAAATAACAAATATAGACTTATTTGCATAAGTAATTATCATCATCTTCTTCATCTTCTTCGCCGTTAGGATTTATCTAAGTACTTCCTACACATGACTTCGTTATAAGTGATAGAGCGTTATACCCAATAGTGTAGACAAAAACTCTAACAGTATCAGATAATTACCTCAAAACGCGTATACCAATTTCTTTTTATGGTATTCAATTCACATAATAGACACCTCCTAAGTTCTAAAATATTTTGATGTATTTCTGGTTGAGTTAACTTCTATTTTATTTTTTAAGAAGATAGATTAACAGGATGGAAAAACCAATCTTAGGCGAGTTTAATGCGATTAATTTACCTGAAGATGCCTATGAAGTTGATACGGAGCAGCAAACACGGGAATTACAAGCTGAAGAGGCATTGAAATTATTTAGAAACGCCTTGATTTATCAACAAAAAGATCAATTTGAGTCAGCTATTAAAGAGTATGAGTCTATCTTCAATATTAATGTGGTTGTCATTGAAGACGAAGAGGTCTTATCGAGCCCGCTAATTAGAAAATTGAGATATATGGTTTACAAGAATCACGCTCTACTTTTATTGAGGCGGATTAAAACGATATCAGATCCTTATTTTGAGTTACCTATAATATTACAAGATCTTAGTATTGCTATTATGGCTGATCCTAAGGACACTGAACTATGGTCATACATATCTATCCTAGCACTCATTTCTGAAGATATAAGATTAGCTAGATTTGCTCTTGAGTCAATTCCTGCTACTAATGATGGTACTTTGTCCATTAATCAATGTATAAAAAGAAGCATCCCTCTTCTTCCGAACGATCGCATGGCTATGAGTAGACTATGCAGACTATTGAGGGATATTCACGATGATTCTGCTTTCTTTTCTTTCTTTAACCAAAGTATCAACAATTTTCCAGATGTTCTGCTAGATAAATACAGCCAGATCATCCCCAAACCAGTATACCCTATCAGATTGAGTGAGAATAAGCAGACGGCGAATTTATTCTTAGCAATTAAAATAAATCTTTTTTCCTGGGTTGCTCTATCATATACAATGCTTATTCCATTACCTGGTGTCTCTGTCGATTTGAAGAAAGTACATAAACTAAGAGATTTAGACATGAATCCAATGGAGTACTCAAGTAAAATTCTCCAGATTTATCATCACTCTGATGAATCTTCACATGACAATGTGCTTAAAATCAACGTATTAACTGATAAGAACACTCATACTCAAAATGTGATGCAATTAGAACATGATTCAAATGTTACGGAAATTGACGGCAGGATTGCTGTTGAGGAAGGTTTTGTTCAGAGTTGCAAAGGAGTACGATCTGATAAAGATACTACAATAGAACCAAATGAGCATAAAATTAAGGATTCTACCTCGCAGAATTTAGATGATACTGGTGCTCTTAAAAAAAGGCAAATAAGTCAGACTCACTCTGAATCTTCTGCTCGTTCAAGTAAGCGGCTCAGATCACAAACTACAGATTCCATGGAAGAGAATTCACGCGTTAAACAATTCTTTCTATTTTGCAACAATAAATTGCTGCATTATATTGGGCTAAAGATTTTTAATCCGCCGTTATTTTGGGCAGACATTAACACTTCAGTTATCAGTTTACCAGCTAAAGATCTCCATAAAAGACTTAAAGAATGGTCAAATTATGATTCAGATTCTTTCTTAAAAGCGCAGCAGAATTTTTCAGCCGAGGAAGATGGTGAATTATTCATATCCACCGTTTTAGATTTGATGTCCACCTCCAATTATGAGAAAAGCACTGCCCCCTTGCTTGAAGATTCTCTAATTCATACTAATGATTTTATCGCTAGTTTCAACTCTTCCAAATATCCATTGAGTTTAGGAAGAGTGATTTTTCTAGTTTATTTGTTTGGTGTGAATCGATCCCAGATTTTTCGGAACTACAAGTGGTCTAATGAAATGCTTGCACTGATAAAAATTCACTTAGATGTTTCCGAGAAACACATGATAGAGTACATCTTATATAATTCTTCTAAGAATTTAAAGAAGCAGAGTTTTGTTGATGTATTATATGCGGCACAGTCTCTATTGGAGTTTTTTTTGAATGAATTTCTTGAGACACAGCAAGAAATTCGTCATTCGGAGCAATTGAAAGATAATGCACTCTCAAGATTACAAAAAGAAACCCGCATTCGTTTACTTAAGGTTCAACGCTGGCTTGAAGTTGTTCAAAGCTTGTTGGACAGTACAAACGTTCTCAATGACAAAGAAATGATATTTGAAATGATGGTGAGATATTCTTGGAGTAGAACTTTAGTCTCCCAGCATTCTGGCGCTTCGAAAGAAGATATTGTCGATAATTTTGAGAAGCTGAAGGAACTTGTAAGTCATGCTAACTCGAAACAACAATTTCAAATGGCTAACACTCCATTGATTCCTGTTATTTCTATTGAAAGTGCTGATGATTTGGTTATGCGATTGGAAATATATGGATCTTTGTGCAAACTCATTGAAAGTGAACAAGCTTCTGATTCTACAGAAAAGCATCTTTTTCTGGAAGCCATTCTCTTAAATGACGGAAAAGTTAAGCATTTCGCAAATTCTAGATTCTCATCCTTGAACGAATTTGTTCTCAATTCGGATGCATTTTGTCGCTTATATTTATGGAGAATGCTGCTAAATAATTACCGAGATGAGGACAACACCCAGAAACAAGTACTGTCTTATGCTAAAATAGTCAATCTCTTTGCGGAGCAGCTCTTCACCGAAAACTACCAGAACATCCCAGAAGACGAGCGATCGCAGAGAATGCTTCGCTGTATGGGTATAATTCATTATTCGTTGACATCCTTAGTCTCATTAATATCTGAAAACCCGAATATTTTGAGCGAAATTGAGTCAAAGGTGTTAGAGGATTTAGCGAAGTCATGTGTGGAATTGATTCAGATTATTCATGTGTATGTTTTATTCGATGATGCCATAGCATTAGGCAACATTTCTATGCCAGGTTTGCTTTCTTATAAATCGGCTGCCTTAAAATTCAAAGAACTTTTTGTCGTTAGTTGGCTTATGCTGTATAAGTGTTTGAAAACATTAATAAACAACCGTGATGTGAAAATTTCTGCTGAGAATTTCGAGACGTTCCTTGCAGAATTACACGAATTTCTTGGTATACGTGGTTACTGCGGATTAGTTAGAGGCCAACTTCTTTCTATTATACAGTCTGACCTATGTCATTCAAAATCCTGGATGGCAGAATCAGAGCTGATACAATGTCTTCAATGCAGATTTGGTATCACCATATCTACGGAGAATTTTATTCCATTTGAACATCAGGTGATCCACCACAAGTTAGATAAGAAATCCGCAATGCAGCTTTTGCCTTTCATTATGAGACTGTCGGGCCAAAACAAGACTTCTCAAGGGCTTCCAAAAGCTGATTTAAAAGGGGCTTTAGATAGCTTTTCTGCTGTTCTTGATACTCCAGACCACACTCACCCTGTCGTTATATATAACCAGAAATCTATTGAACAGTATATTACATCTCCACTTTTTGTCAAGACGGCCCAGCAGGCGTTAAAGGGAGATTTGGTATTATCTACTGTGAAACTCGGGCCAGACTTATTCTATCCTGCACAGATAGGTATTTACTATATGCAAGGACTGATTATGTTAGGGTTACATAAAGCTCGAAAACGAGCTATGGCAGATAGAACGGAAGATTTAGAGCTTGCAATAAAGCATTTCAGCTATGATTTGATCTGTGGCACTCAAAGAATAGAGTCTTGGTACTCCCTGGCACAATGTTATGAAGAGCTATTTGAACATTACGTCACGTATTTTCCTGAAAAGCTGATTACCGACAAAGATAGCGATCTTATATCTGCTAGGAGAAATGCTTTAAAATGTTATTTGATGTCAATGTCACTAGCATTTAGACAGAATGAATCTGGAAAGTTAGGATCGGCTTTCTGGTATGAAATGGCTATGCTATTCTATTCTTCTACCAGAGAACCTATGGCTATGAAAGCGTTCGAAGTCGATGATTTTTCTCGTTTCCCTGGGGAAGCTAAAAATCAGATAAAAATGAGTTGCTATGGAATAAATGAAATGCAAGTGTTGAGATTTACCAAAATGCTTGTAAACATTGCTATCTCGCGGAACTCAACTGACTGGAAGGCTTTGGTTCTTCGTGCTAAAGTACTCTTAAAATTAGGAATTGATGATCCTACAGCCGCTCTTGATGATTTTGTGGCAGCTATCAATTCCGCACCTGATAAAATATCTAGCGGTGAACACTTAATTGAGCCTCACTACTATCTGGTAAGTGGTGTTTACAAATTGCACAACTATTTAGGGATTGATTCTGCGTTTGAGTATTTAAAACATACGCCTTATTTTTCTAATGGGCCTAACACCCTTGCCGCAAATGGATCTGCGCAGACAACAGAGCGAGAATTTTTCCTAACTGTTATTTCCACATTAAAAAAAATTAGGAACGCAGATAAAAAAAAGTGGCATCATCGACCAACTTATCGTATCGCGGAAATATTTTGTGCCGATCTTGAAGACTATAATGAAGCATATAAAGAACTTTCTCCATACATCAACTTAAAGACAACAAGCCAGAAATCACTTTTAAGTATATGGAAACCTGAATTTGAACGTCCGGGTCGCCATTTCGTATGCACTTCTCAGTATTTATGTTACATATGCTATCTTTTAATGAAGCTAGAAGATTCAGACTCTTTAATGCGAATGGCTAGACGTCTTAGACGTATGGGACACACTATTTGGAATCATACCAAGATATGGGATTATTTAATGGAGTGTGGTGCTTGTTTATTTTTGAAAATGGCTGATGCAAATCTATCCTGGTACGATCAGATGAATTTGACTTTCGAGGGATTTATGAAGCGCGGCTTGATCATGGAGTTTATTTTCAAGAGGCTAGCAGAAACTACTTTACTAAGTCCCTTGGTCAATATGGCGGAATTGCGTAAATTGAACAATGGGTTATCAAGAGCTAGTTACTATGAGGCTACATTTATATCAATCTATCTAAAACTCGACAGCCGTATCAACGAAGTTATCGAAATGGCTGTATCTGAACTGGGACAAAGTGTTATGACAGAAATTGAAAATAATTGTGTTGTGATCATACCAGCAAACCGATCTAGAGGCTCCAAAATTACCAAAAAAGATGTTATAACTCGGGCGAACGCAGTTGTTCGGGTGGTGGCGGAAGATGTTGTTCCCAGAAAAGGAGGTATCCAACAGTCCAAGAAAGAGAAGAGTAATCTTTCTGAAACGAAAGAAATAGCCGATAAAGATGCGAGTATGATCTCTGTTAATCAACCCGCAGAATCAGTGAAAGAGAATCTTGAAATCCTTGGAGGCACGTATACAATGGAGCAAGAATTCACTGCTCCCTAAGGTACTGACGAATTCACCTTATTTGGCTAATTGTGCAAGGAAATATCGCAGAGAAATATTTATTGTCTTTGTAGCTGACAGTGAAATTAATAACGAAATTTTCAGATTTTAGTCTTACTGGGAAAAAGTCTATGTTTTGCAAATAAATTATTATACAAGATTATGCATTCTGACTGATAACCAATAATTGATTCTCAATAAGCGGGTTCTAGATATTAATTTATGACCTTATCTCTCCTCAATGTAGCAATTTGATCTGCGTCTAGACCTAAGATAGAGCACAGAACGTCGTTTGTGTGCTGACCAAGAGTAGGAGGAGGATACCTGACGATCGGATTAGACTCAGAATACTTTAATGGGGTATTAAGAAGAGAAATATTTCCCACAGTTGGATGATCAACTTTAACAACCATATTGCGTGCAGCTGCTTGTACACTAGTCACCGCATTTAATACGTCGTTTACGGGTCCATAGGGTATTCCAGAATCTTTCAGCAACTCAATCCATTGTTCGGTGCTTTTCTTCTCAGTTATTGAGTTAATCATTTCAATGAGCAATTCTCTATTATTAACACGATCACTATTAGTCAAAAACCTAGGATCTTCCTTCCATTCCGGTTTCTCTAGAATATCTGCCATTAAACGGAATAAGCGGTCATTACCTCCACCAATCATAATACTGCCATTGGAAGTTCTGAAATTATCGTAAGGAACTACAGATGCATGTCCCGAACCTTGTCTTCCTGAATCAGGTTGTCCAGTAATTAAAACACTAGAACCTATGTTAGCTAGTGTGGCTAGCTGACAATCAGCCAGAGCCGCGTCGATGTATTGCCCTCTCCCAGTCGCCGAGCGTCTTATTAAAGATGCCATGATGGCGTTGGAGGTGTAAAGTCCAGTTATCATGTCTATAACAGGAACGCCAACTTTACAAGGTGGGCCATTGGGTTCGCCAGTTAGGTGCATTAAACCGAACTCAGCTTCAACCATGACATCATACCCAGCACGATGGCTATTCGGTCCGGTTTGACCATATCCAGTGATACTGGCATAAATAAGTTCATCTCTTTTAACAGAAGTATAATCTAACCCGTATTTCTTTAAAGTACCAGGTAAGAAATTCTCTACCACAACATCTGCTGAAGCTATTAAATCTTGCACTATTGCAGCACCACGAGAATCTTTGAAATTTACTGCAATGGACTTCTTGTTGCGGTTCAAGCCGATAAAATAAGCACTTTCAGGAGATTTCTCGGAAGTTAATGGCATTGCAAAAGGGGGGCCCCAGGACCTTGTATCGTCTCCTCTGGATGGGTGTTCAACTTTGATTATTTCTGCACCAAGATCAGCAAGTATCATTGTCGCATAAGGTCCAGCAAGTACTCGCGTAAGATCGACTATTTTAATTCCAGAAAGAGGCAAGCTTTTAGCCGGAGTAGAGTAGTTCTTTACTGAGAATCGGGCGCGCGATACCCATGTTTTAACATCAGATAAATGTCGATAATGCATTTAACGAAATATCAAAAGATCGATTTAGATCGAAGCATCCGTGAATGGAACAAACAAAATCAATAACAGTATAATACTCAGAAGACAAAGTCTGGACGTAATGAATATGTATATCTGATTGTAATGTATATTGGTTATGGCCGGGTAATTCCATGAATTTATAATAATATGATCGATCAAAGTCCTTATACTATGATAAAAAGACGATGTAGCGGGAAGAATTATTACCCCCAAATCCTATTTGTATTTCTACTACTCTTATCAAGGTATCATTTATTGAACACATTAACGTGTGGTAGAGAATACTGGAGTACTAAGCCAGTAGAAACCCTAGATATGGTGGAAGGTCGATGCTGATCATCGATTATAGAAATTCCACCAGAAAATCCGGCCGAGTCTCACTACAGCTACAGGTATACGACATATTGTATGTGATACAGTTACGTGTACTTCAGTCCTAGTTCTTCTCCATCTTTATCTCAAAGCAGTTCAGTGCAAAATATATACGACTTCAATCAGAGTTAAGAAACCGGCTAGCCAGCTAGCGTCTAATCAGTCGCAAGAATAATATCAACATCGGAGGACAATCAATGTCTATTGGTTGGTTATTGGGCCACTTTAGGTTTTCTGGACAGTTGTGATGACTACCATTCTCCCAAGGGCTCCCATTCTGAAGATAACAACATGTCATCACTGTAAAGTTACATTAGAGTATTATTATATAAGAGCCTAAGATTAAGCATATGCAAGAATAAATAGTTAATCTGCGCAGTAGGGTTATCAAGATATCTGTACTATTATTCTCCTAGTGTGGCGGAGGTTGCAGACCTGTTAAAGGGTTGACAAATAGGATGACCTCCACTATACACTAGATCCAGTATGGCGGTATCGTATCAGTATTGTCCGGGATAATTAGTTAGGTCGGCGTTAACATCCATACAGACTAATTATATGTTCAGAACATCAATGTATAATACATCTTAGTTAAGTACAGCTTAGCAGTAATTGTATAAGTTAAGTTCCTGAGTTAAGTCCATCCCATAGGTATTTATACCTCTGGTCACGTGTGCCACCACAACAGTGAAGGTATAACACAACACATAAAGGTACGCTGCACAATATGTATGTACTTTCATTATGAATTATATTTCTCTCTGAGAGTTCTGATAAGAACATATTCATACTCAATTATAAATTCCTCAAAAGAGACTTCGGTCAAATTTATGTTCTTCGGCCTATTTCCAACGTGGTTTCTCAGAAAAACCTTTTCAAGCTGAAAGAAATCGTTCAGTCTAGAATAATCATTTGAGAAAGACTATCTCATTCAGCAGCAGACTTCACAACTTCTAGTATATTCGGAGATTATACACTCCATGACAAATCAATCTAACGGTAAAGAAAGCTGCTGACGGAACCTTGATCTTATATATTTAAATTATTTTTCTAATTATTTTTTTCTACTTTTTTCTTAACATAGATAATCAAGATTTGCACTATCTTTTATTGTTAAAGCTTAACTGGAATACAATGACTATGTCTTCGGATAACGGCGCAGATGGCCTGCTTGAGGTTGGATCACATTGCGCTCTGGATACATGCCACAAGCTCGATTTTCTCCCTTATAAATGTTCTCAATGTAACAGGGAATATTGTTCAGATCATAAATCTGCCGAAACACACTTCTGTTCTGCACCAGTCACAACCCCAACGGCAAGCGCACCAGCTTCGAAGTCAAGTTCAAAACTGGATCATAATTGTGCAGAAAGGAACTGTACTTCTGTCATAAATTCAATAAGGTCGCCTGGCACAATCTGTACCCGATGTGGTGCTCTTTATTGCCTGAAGCACCGCCACGCTCATCATTGCTTAACTAAAGGCTCGAATACAAACTTAGAATCTCTGAACTTACAAAAACGGTCTTCAATTATGGCTGAAGCGTTATCTAAATTTAAAGATTGGAACAGTAAGAAGTTCCATAGGCCCAATATGCTCAAATCTTCTGAAACTGTCAAACAACTCGCTCTCTTGGAATTGAAAAGAACTGCCAGTGGCGATCCAAAAACCCCTATGTCAAATAGACTTTATTTGCATATTCAGGGAGAACTATCGGAGAAACTTCTGTCGCCTAAAAAAATTGCTATGTTTTTCGATATTGACATGGTAGTTGGTAAAGTCCTTGATATAGCAGCCCAGGCCTTACAAGTTATGAACTATAACAATCTGAAAGACAGTGATGATAATCGACTAAGAATCTATCATTTCGAAGGTGGATGTGTCCTTAATTTCAGTGATAGGCTTAGTTCTACTGGAGTGGCTCAAGGAGATAACCTCATCCTAGTTCGTGGAATCCGTGTACCTAACCTACTCAGTTCGTGAGTCCATAATTTTTTCAATACCAATTAATCTAAATTTATTGAAACTAGTCTTTCCTGGCATTGCACTGATCATTTTTGCGCAACCGTCGACATAATATTATCACAAGGTGAAGTTTGTCTAAACCAAGTATTACTGTATTACAGAGGTCGGATATATTTTATTTATCATAATCAGCCTAGTCTTTAGTTAATGCCCGCATTAATTTTTACTTCGTTAATTCTCTCAGATTATTCATAGGGGATTGTTCTGATTACATCGGACTCAGTTGACCGTTTCTGGAATTATCGGTAGTGATTGGTACCATTCCAGGAAATCGTGTACACTTTGGTCTGACGAATCAAAAAGATATCTTCCAGATATTTCAATAGAGCAGCTTTGTGGTAATCTATCACTCAGAGTGGATATGTCACTGGTATAAAAGTCTGTCAAATAAGTGTTGCATCTGAACTTCTTTAGTTTCGGGAAAGGATACTTAGTGAGTTGTAAACTGATATAATTATAAGTCGTAAAATCACAGACTAGATACTCTAAATTTGGTGCATCAAACAGAATTTTCTTTAGTTTCTCATCTCGTAAAAAAGGGCCCATTCCAGTAATTGTTAAATGTTTCAACAAAGGCATCGCAACAACCACAGTAGATGAGTTCATTTCATCTCCTACTATAGTCAGCATATGCGAAAGTTCAAGATTTTTCAGGAAGATGGGACCATAAACTCGATCATTTTGATCGTTTACATTATTTGGAAACTCGATAAGAGCAGCGTGGAAAAGCTGGGGAGAAGCAACAAGGGATCTTAATCCTTGTCCAGATATGTAAATTTGTTTCATCAAGGAGATAAACTCAACACCCTTGTAAGATGTACCACAGATTTTGAGGACTATAGAGTGCATAGCATGAAGATCCAGATTAGCCAAAGCATTCTGGATAAGAAAAATGTTACATTTAGGCTCCGATGTGTTTGCACAATTTCGACCATTTAGCTGTTGGACCACCTCAAGACCATTTAGCTTTGACACTTGTAGACGATTGCAGAATCCATGTATTCGTGTCCGGATTCTACATATTGACAACTGTGCCTGAGTATCAGCATTCGAGGTGGAATGAGAGCTATGTATAAGCTGTTTGTCGACCTTAGAGCAATCTAAAGAAGTTATTAAGCAATGTGAGTCTTCAGTTAAATCAGACCTGTGGGTCAATAGGAAGTTGAGGTCGATTATCAAGTGGGTCCAAGACATATTCACTAGCTTCCGAAGTCGTTTACTGGCGCAAAGACACGCTACATAACTTGGTTGATCTAGAAAAGAGAATATATATATCTGCAACTCAACAGGTAGATAAAAGAAATACATCTCTTAATTTAAACTAATCATAAGAGATTCTGGGCAGCGACTACGCGTAGCAAACTCGTAGTTGATATACAACCCAGATCTACCCACCACTGGAGGGAACAACATGTTGAACTGGAGCCAACGGGATACCCAAGCTCAGTTTAAATCAAGTAAACCTAGTTAAGTCAGGGTAACTCGTGATTTATATATATATATATATAGGTGGGATTTCCTCAAGTCAGAAAGATGGGGATTAGATTGGGGAAAGCCCGTCTGATGTGTTAGAGCAGTCTGAGGACTCTACACGGTTAATCTAGGAGGATGTATTACGTTCCTAAGAACCTCCTAAACCACAAGCGTCGGAGGACGGAGCAAGTCCCATCCAGCTAGTCCGAAGAGGCTTGTTTAATTACGATATTTGAACATAGTAGATTATACATTCTATATGTACATCCTTGATTACCTATCTATAGTGGATACGGCTATCTTACCAATACACTAAATTACAGATAGAGAGAGGCTTGTTTGCATAAGTCATCATCGACTTCCCAGTACGATTTATCGAAGTAGTTCCTACGCAGAACATACCATAAGAAGAGAAAGTGCGATTTCAGTCAATTCCCTTCCAGTGTATATAAATATTCATATATTGTAGGAGATGAAGAATGAATGACCACTATGATCTTGTACGACGAATTTAATTTTAAAGCCTGTTTGTGAAAAGCAAACATACCCTCAAGTATCAATATCTTCTAAGATATCAGGAGTTATCTTTATAGTCTTTTGTGACGAATTTTACTCTAAGTATTGTTTGCTATAAGCAAACATGCATTAAAGTATCGCTATATTTTGTCATCAATTTTATTGCTTTTCTACTTATTGCACTCGGTTCATCTGATGAAGGTTATATTGCGCTATTATAGTTGAAAATCATATAGGTTTTCCTCACATTGCTCGTGTCCTTTTTCTTGACTAAATTGATTGAATATATGATTAAAGAATATGTCTTTTAAAAGTAGAACAAGCTACTCTGATACAATCAATTTGATTTACAGTGCGTCATTTCTGAGGGAGTTTCTAGCTGCTCAGATCAGTTCCTTGCGGGGTAAACAATTACCGTCGAGGTGATAAGTCAAGCCCAATAAATCCTTTGCGTTTGGGTCGGGCTATTTCTGGTGGTTTGACTATTGCTATTCGACTGCCATTCTTAGGAGTGACAATGAACCACTTATACTCGTACGAACTGCTATTGGTCGGTTTAAACAGCTCCAAATCCACCACGCCATTGTTTAAAGGACCTTCAATGAAAAATCTCATTAAGACTTGTTCATTACCAGCACTATCCACAGATCTTTTAGTTGATACAGGTCTATTCCGAGCCCATTTATTTCCAGAAGGTTCGCCATGAGCTTTCATAGGAACACCGAATGTTTGCTGACACGAAGAGTCGTCTTGTACCATTCGAAAAGCCTTATTAAATAAGATAACGTCACCAGATGGTGATAATATCTCAGATACAAAGTAGTATATTGTGATACCAGTGAGTCCGAGTCCTATTATGACAATCGAACCGTAGGCAGAGTAACTAATAGCTTTACGTACATTAGTGATTATACCAGTGCTCTTAGCTGTTTTCGCATTAGTGGCTTTAAATTCATTTCTAGCTGCCTCGTTGGCAGTGGTGGAGTGGGTAGCGTATGTCATTCCACTATTGATAGAATGCGTCATCAGAATAGGTGAAGTTCGAAACACCTGCCTCCGAGAAAGAGAAGATAGGTTTTGCAGATACATATTGCTCGAATTTTTGATTTGACGAATAAATAAACTCATAAAGCCTAAACTATTTTGAAGCTTATAGTTTTAACAGGGTGCAAAAAAAGGATAGGGGGAAAGGAGGAGAATTGAGTCAAGGCTTTCGTCCCACCAATTACAATATCTAAAGATTGAATAAAATACTAATAGTTGAGTATAACCCGACTTAAAAATTAGAGTATTGGCCGACGTTGCATATAAAACGGATTAGATATCAGGTGTGGAGTTAGCTACCGTGTCGATGTAAGAGCAAGATCACTCAGAACTGGCGTTTGATATAAAAGGGAAGTAGACCTTGTTCATTGGTCAGATATTTCGAAAGAAATGGTTGGCATGACACCAATAAAGCAAACAACTCAACTATGTGTTGCATTTCCCCTTGAAACCCAGCAAGAACCAACCATACAACTTAACTAATCTCAGTTCAGATATATCTTTTCGGCTGTCCTGGCATTCTGCAGACCAAATAGTCTAGGATTGAATTGGACCTTAAGTTTCGATTTTAGTTGAGGACTTCAGTAAAAAAAAAAAAAAATTGACAAGCACGTAACAAACACCGTTTACAGCTAGTTCAAGACTTTTGGTTCCCATCCTTTCTTCTGCTACAAAATTCTCAATATTACTTAAGTTACTGATCATAACGTTAAGTATTCTTAACCATATTTTTGTTGCTTTTGTTTCTTTTTCTAAACTTGCGAAACAATGTCCTCGTCTGGTTCTTCTACACCTGATTTGGCTCCTAAAGAGGAAACCTCAAATCTATTTAAAGCTCTCAAACTTCAGCCAGCAAACAATGTATGTTTCGATTGCGGTGCTCGCAATCCAACATGGGCAACCGTAACTTTCGGTGTTTTTATATGTTTGGATTGCTCTTCGAAACATAGAAACCTTGGTGTGCATGTCAGTTTCGTCCGCTCTACAACTCTTGATGGTTGGCAGAGGTCTCAGCTTCGTCGAATGAAAGTCGGTGGAAATGCTTCTGCACGCGACTATTTTACTAAAAATGGAAGTTCGGGTTTGGTAGATGCTCCGGATCCGAAATTGAAGTATTGCAGCGCTGTAGCTCAACAGTATTCCCAAGAACTTGACGCTCGCTCTGAGCAAGATGCTCGAATGTTTCCAGGAGTTGTCCTAGTATCTGATGTTAACATTGATCTTCTTGAAGATACCGATAAGGATTCTAAAGATGCAGACTTTTTTTCTGGGTGGGATAAACCGGTCGTCCGTACAAATACTCCATCTGTTCAGACTCCTCTCTCCCGCACAGCATCCCCTGTCCCTACCCAGTCTTCTGCAGCGCCCCGCCCTACTGTACAAACTGTGAAGAAGACTTCTATAGTTGGATCGCGTCGCCCTGGCTCTTCTATTCTTTCTTCTAAGAAGAAAACTTTCGCTAAGAAGGTTGCTGGCGATAGTAAGGTGGTAGATGTTGACTTTGATGAGATTGAGAAGCAGGCCAAGGAGGAAGCAGAAGAAGTCAAGAAACTTGGTTATAATCCCAATGCCAAAGACTATAATTCTTCGGTAGATGAAAGCTCTCGCGTAGCATCTATTCCACTACACAAGCCTTCTTTTGACACTTTGAATTCCGGACTTCAAGAACTTTCTGTGTCTGACAAAAAATTTGCCGAGCCTTCTGTCCCCAAATTAGGTTTTGGTGCAACTGCCTCTAAAATGAAGGCACAAGCTGCAGCTGCTGCGGCTGCTGCCAAATCTCAATCGTCGACCAACTCTGGTCCATCTAACTCTTCGATTGACGAAAATTTGGCTGCTCAATCCGATAATCGATTTGGAGCTCAAAAGAGCATCTCTTCTGATGAGTATTTTGGTAGAAACCAATTTGCGCCTGATGTACAGGCTGAAGCCCGAACTCGTCTTCGTGAGTTTGAGAGCTCTCAAGCAATTTCTTCCAGCCAATATTTTGGTACAGAGGAAGAAGATGAAATTCCTCCTCTTGATGATATGGCTGGAATCGATGCCGCAAAGGACTTGGCCTCGAAGATCATTGGTACAGCTACCGATGATCTTGATAACATCAAAGACATTTTGGAGATTGGTGCTTCGCGTCTTCAGGATTTGGTGCGAAACTATATGCAAAACTAATCTGGTATGGCCATGGTTATCGAAGGCTCACAGTTATGCTTCTTTAAATGCAACAGTAGCATTTAATATATATATATATATATTATGAGGCCTCCATTCAATTTTAATATATTTCAAAGATCAATTTTTAGCACCGTATTTCATGATTTTCTCTTACCAGTTCAACTTTGTAGCTCCTAAATACTCTTTACACACCCCATTCGAACTATCAATCCCAAGTTAAGCTTCGTTTTCCCCTCTCTATAATACTCCTGTACTCTCAATGATCACGATAGAGGCTACAGAGCTATCCAAGAGAGCCTTTTTCATGGTATTAGTCACATGTCTTGGATCTTTGCAATTTGGATATCACCTGGCTGAACTCAATGCTCCTGCAAAGGCAATGATCTGTGGAGCTGTATCTGAGGTGGATTGTATTAGCATGAGCCCCCAAACATATGGGTTGGTTACGGCTGTATTTAATATTGGAGGATTCTTTGGGGCCATGGTATGCTCCAATTTAACTAGTCTCTTTGGTCGTAAGTGGTCCCTACTACTAGCTTCCGGTTTCTACACACTTGGCTCAGGATTAATGGCTTGTGCAAATACTGTCGGCCTTTTGTCTTTTGGCCGCATTCTTGCTGGCTTCGGAGCTGGTTTAGCTATGGTGATAGTACCACTGTATGTAGCTGAGATATCTCCTGATCATTATCGTGGGGTACTTGGTACTATGAATCAAATCTTTGTAAATGCTGGTATTCTTCTTGCCCAAGCATTAGGAGTGCTTTGGTCTACACCAGAACTCTGGAGACGAATCTTGTGGTCTGGTTCTATTATTGGGGTTTTAAGCATCTTGCTGGTTGCAACAGTATGCATTGAGTCGCCCAAATGGTATCTTCAGCGAGGTCAAAATGATGATGCATATGCTGCTTTTTTCGCTATATACGGTACTAATGCTGCACCTCATCCATCTGCTAGGTTACTCACTCCGTCATCCCATACGGTGCACTTGTCGATCAGAGATGTTATCAAAAATCCAGCACTTAAGCGTTCTGTTGTTGCAGTTGTTGGTCTTAATGTTTCTCAGCAACTCTCTGGAATCAATGTGATTGTATTCTATGGTGTATCTGTTCTGGCATCTTTGATACCCAAATACTCTGGTTTAGTCAATTGCTTTATATCACTTGTTAATCTACTAGTTACTGCTATTGCTGCTCCATTTGTTGAAAGGCTTGGACGGAGGTTTCTTCTACTATCATCAGTAGGCGGGATGATTTTCTTTGCCGCCATTCTTGGGTATGGGATGATTGGAGAATACGTACTTCTATCTTGTATTTCTGCTATTTGTTTTGTTGCAAGTTATGCTATTGGAATGGGTCCTATTCCGTTCTACATTGTGTCTGAGCTTACGCCGCAGCCAGCTATTGGTTCTGTTCAGAGTATCGGCATGTCAGTTAATTGGGCATTTACATTCATTGTGGGATATCTTTTCCCATTATTAGAGTCAAATCTTGGAGGTTATGTGTTTTTTCTTTTTACTGTCCTAGGATCTTTAAGTTGGATTTTTATTTTCGGTTTTATTCCGGAAACTAAAGGTATGTTGAGTTCGAGCGACATTTGGGAGGACCAGCTGATAACTTCCAATCTCCATCACCACGCGTGATCTAACTGATTTGATGAATGGGAAAGAAGGAACACGAAATTTCAGTGCGTGCAAGAGCTTTACGTTATATAGGGAATGACTTGGGAAGAGGCCAACAAATTTGAAAAACTGAGCAATGACTAGATATTTCATATACCAGTCATAGTAGCTAATATCAATAGAATTTTCTTAGTTCTAATTAAGTAATCTATGTCACGAATTTACCGGCACCATTGTCTTGATTCGGTGATTTAAAAATTAATTCGATTATCTTGAGAACTTTATTATTCACCTCGAAATTGAAAACCAGTTAGGTTCGAACTACCTTTGCCCACCCCCTCGCTTCCGCTACTCATTATTACCTTATAAATAATTTCATACACGCTTCTTTTTGGTGGCTTTTTCTTTTTTTAGTGTTATTAATAGCACTATTATATATTCTTCTGGAAAGATAAATGCTATGAGCTCTTTTTCGTACTCCTCTGTTCAACCTGAGCTGGACAATACTGCATTCGAAAGCGAAGATCGCCTGATCGAGCACCGTACTCAACTAGCAGATGATGGTATCGATAGTTACCCTAAACAGGTTGAACAGCAAATTCATGATAGTGATACGAAAAGATATGTGTACGCAGGTATCGCATTATTGCTTGCTTTGTCAGGATTTGTTCTACAAACAGAAACCGCGAAATATCTCAGCAACGGTCTTCAGTACAAAAAACCCATATTTACAATGTACGTTACTCATGGGTCGTGGATTTTGTTAGAACCTATGCAGTTTTTGGTTATCAGTCTGATTAAATGGGCCAAGCGGAGATCCCAGTTCAGTTTGAAATCTGAGTTCCGTTCTCATCTTACTAATCTGCGGGGCACTGCTGCCTTAGTTGCCCAGAAGAACCATATCTTACCTGACCGAGGAGACCCAAATACTTACGAACATGGTCTTGTACTTATTTCTCACTCGTATTCTGGACGTCTATTAATAAAATACATGTTATCCTCCACCTTGAAGATGGTATGTGCTCTGACTATCGCAGGCTCGTCATGGTATATCGCTGTCAATCTTACCACGCCCAGCGATCTTACGGCAATATATAACTCATCAGCTTTCTTTGCATATGCTTTTAGTGTCCCTATATTGAAAGAGAAATTTCACTGGATCAAAGCTATTAGTGTTTTGATTGCTATAATTGGCGTTCTTATCGTTGCTTATGGAGGGGTATCCCATGATACTGAAGGACTGAGTACCCGCAGCATTGGAAACTTGATTATTGGAGTTGGTGCAGTTCTTTATGGTCTCTATGAGGTTTTGTACAAACAGCTCGCATGTCCTCCGGATGATGCCGTGTCACCGAGACGCCAGGCCCTTTTTGCAAATCTTGTCGGCTCTCTGGCTGGAATGTGGACATTGGCCCTGGTGTGGATTTTGTTTCCCATATGTCATTGGACTAACCTGGAGAAGTTTGAGCTCCCTCATGGAAAAGCTGCATTGGTCTTATTTGCATCCTTGATAGGTAACATAACCTTTTCCTCATCTTTTCTTATTCTCATGGCGCTAACTTCTCCTGTTCTTTCGTCAGTTGCGGCCTTGTTGACCATAGTTTTGGTCGCAATAGTTGATTGGCTACTTTTTGATCAACCGTTGGTCCCCCAAACCATTGTCGGTGGTTTTGTCATCATGATTGCATTCTGTACATTGGCATACGCTAGCTGGCAGGAGATAGTTGGACACGGTGAGCTTTATGATGATGACGAAGACAGCGAAGAAATCGAATGTTCCGATACTCTAGTGCCTGAACATGGGCACACATAGTGGAGAACTCAACTATGTATTAACGACTGGTGTAATAAAAACGGCATCCTTGTGGAAATGATTGTATTATATTTTTTTTTATGATTTTATATATTTATTTATTTCTCATTTGTATCTTTCAACCAATTTTTTATTTTATTTTATTTCTTGATTTTATTTAATCTTTGTTTTTAAAATCTCTCAAGTTCTGTAAGTCGATATACCGGGCCCTCCCTCTTCCTCTTCCTCCTCCTCCTTCTTCTTTATTTAGTCCCAAATCGTACTGAATCCAAACTAGTCTTAATCCTCTACCTACCTAACTATCTATCTTCCTTAATCCTCAACGAATAGTCTGATTGCAGATTATCTGTTAACATATATCATGGCCGAACAACCCATAGGTAAGTCTTCGCCTCTAAGCCTCTATATACGCTGGCCCTTGACTTAATTACTAACTCAGTTCTCGACCAAGGAACCGGCTTCGTGAAAATCGGTCGCGGTGGTACCAACTTTCCTGACCATGTGTTTCCTTCAATTGTGGGGCGCCCGATTCTCCGGGCAGAAGAACGTAGCGGCTCAGCTCAAATCAAGGATATTATGGTAGGAGATGCAGCATCTGCTGTCCGTAGTATGCTGGAGATATCCTATCCCATGGAGAATGGAATTATTCGTAGTTGGGAAGACATGGGCCATTTATGGGATTACGCATTTTATGAGAAGATGGAGATCGATCCTCGAGGAAGATCTGTGCTGCTAACAGAGCCCCCCATGAACCCACTTTCCAATCGAGAGAAAATGTGTGAAGTCATGTTCGAGAAATATGGGTTTCACGGGGTATATGTTGCCATTCAAGCTGTTTTGGCTCTTTACGCACAAGGACTCTCATCTGGAGTGGTAGTAGATTCGGGTGATGGTGTTACTCACATTGTTCCTGTCTATGAGAGTGTGGTACTCAACCACTTGACCAGGCGCTTGGACGTGGCCGGCCGCGATGTCACTCGCCAACTGATTAGCTTGCTCCTCCGCCGTGGTTATGCATTCAATCGAACAGCTGATTTTGAAACTATCCGACAAGTGAAAGAAAACTTGTGCTACGTTTCCTATGATTTATCCTTAGATAAACGATTGGCTGAAGAAACTACTTCGTTGGTGGAATCGTATGAGCTTCCCGATGGCCGGGTCATCCGGGTTGGTTCTGAACGATTTGAGGCCCCGGAATGCTTGTTCCAACCAGAATTGGTAGCCGTGGAGCAACCAGGAATCGCTGAGTTACTGTTCAATACTATTCAATCTGCTGATGTGGATGTCAGGTCTAGTTTATATAAAGCAATCGTGTTATCGGGTGGCTCGTCTATGTATCCAGGTCTTCCGAGCCGCTTGGAAAAGGAACTGAAACAGCTTTGGCTAGCTAAGGTTCTTAAGGGTGACACAGAAAGGCTGTCTAAATTTAAGGTCCGCATTGAAGATCCTCCTCGACGCCGGCATATGGTATTTTTGGGAGGTGCCGTGTTAGCCAACATTATGAAAGATAACGACAACCTTTGGATTACTGAACAAGAATGGGCTGAACAAGGTCCTCGTGTACTATCAAAGCTGGGTCCGCGTTGAATTACGCTGTCGCTAAGTCTCATACGCTACGTTTGTTACATACTCTAGTTTGAGCTCTGGATTTTATTGTTCCTCTTTTTGACAAGGAGGAATGTATAAAATAAATATTGGATTGGCCTTAGGATACGTAGAGGTTGCACATAATTTATAGTTATGCTGCAGAACATCCGCCAGAACTCAAGGAACTTATTACGTAAACTAAGCAATATATTTATCTTTCATATCTCAATGTAAATCTTTTAATATAATTGATTATCGTAGAGATTTGTTCCGAGACGTTTTTCCAGCAAGCTTTTTTGAGAATTCTCATGTCATCCCGGGTCTGTTCTGTAAATGAATCAATTCAACTTCTGTCCCAACCCAGTGATGGGCCGAGTTCTGTCTTCGGGGATAGCTTCAGTTTGATTGGTTGAATGCAAAGGTTTTTTTTAACTTTGAGAGGTCTAGAAATTGAATAGCCTGAATACTGCTCATTCTTGTTTCTAACTTATCGAGACGGCCTTCAAGGTTCCCATATTCTTTTCTTGGGTACCTTGTTCTGACTGTAGTTTTTTATATAGTTTATCCCTTAACTGTTAAGCAAGTTTGAACCTTTCTTTCTGCATTTTGGGTATTGTGCCGCTCAGTATCACTGTAACTATTGACTGTGTCTTACCCGCCAAAGTCTCTCTTTGTGTGTGCTTTTTTCAACTATTGCTAGCTTTATAACTGACTCACTGTAATGATAGATACACTTCCTCTAAATAGTTCTGGTTCTGGAGATGGCCGAGGAAGATCCTCTGCCGCTAGGGTATCGAAGCCTTATCCCCTGGTTTCTCCGGCTGTGTCATCTACTCGATCTTCGAGCCTTGACCGTTCCTTGGATCACGGCAATCCTCGAGTTTCTTCACCTTTAAGGTACAATACTACATCTTCTGCACGTAAACTTCGTGATCAGGCCGCTGGCGGCGGCAGTTCTACTGATATTAGTATAGATAGCTTTCTTCAGCAGTACCCGATGCGAGACAGTGACAGAGTCGTGATGCCGCCTCTTTTACAGCCTAAGGTCATGAGCAGTCCTGCTTCTCGGTGCGGAAGTCCTTTATTGACTGCTATTGGGTTGCAACCCACTCCCGAGCATGAGTTCTCTCCGCGCGACCAATTCGAACCTGTGGAGAATGTGGTTGAATCGGCTCCTGGTAAGGCAGTTTCTGGTTCATATTCTCCAGCTTCCTCTTCTGGTCCCTTCATTACTTCTAGGCAGCCTTCTGGGACACCAATATCACCTTTACGATCGTTATCTCGCCCTTCGTCTCCACCTTACTCCGTCACTAATGGCGAATCTATATGGGGGGTTTCTCGTGTTAAGACGTTCTATAAAGAATCTGATTCGATGAGTTTGAGACAGCAAGCTGTGTCGAAGATTTTGGCTGCTCGTGATCGTCGTATTACTGCAGCTTCCAATACTGGATCTATCGATCCAGCTACTTGAAGATGAGACTAGGAAGCACCTTTTTATCGTCATTGAAATGGTTATAAGATAGGGATTCATTTTCTTTTTCTTATACTTTTTTTGTTAATACCTGCTGGTCAGGCTTAATTTTTATTACTATTATTATTATTATTATTATTATTATTATTATTATTATTCTCCAGTTTACACTAGTCATTTAACCGCCCTCCAGTTACCATTACACTTCTTATAAAATGAAACTTTTCCACAGTAATAACTCTAATAATATGGTACATTTACGAACTTATGTTCACAGCGAAAGGTTTGAAGTATTCCTCTATGCTTCAAAATAAACAATAATACTGCTCCATTCCTCGTCCAAATTAAAAATGAGCACCAAAAATTCACTATATTTATTGAACGGAGGTTATGTGCGAATAGGCTGGAATGTTCCATATATGTGGCCCTGAGTTCACCCTTAACCTCTCAGTGTCCTCAGAATAAAATAAGGTTGCGTACGGTGTTTAGCCCAAAGAGATAATATAGGTCCTTACAGCGCCCTGCCTCAACTGTCGAATTTTTCCATGAACTTTATCTTGCCATCGACCGTGGAACAAAATAGAACCACAGTTTCATTAATATTTTGAGCATCAAGTTCAGATGTCAACTACTGAAGGCATCATCTATAGATATTTTTTAACTATCAGCGAACTGAATTCAGCTTCTATCACTGTAATTATGAGTAGTAAAGAATAATCTTCTGATTCCAGATCCTCTAATAGACTTGAAAGCTTAAATCTGTATATAGTACACAATAAATTGACCACCTATAATTAGAGACAAGTTTGCCAGCTTGCTCTATTAAAGAAGAGGTCAAGGAAAGAACAATGACATCGCAGATACCTTTAAAGAGTACAATTAGAATATCAAAATCTATGTATCATATTGAAACTGTAGTCGATCTAGACACTGCGCTTTTTATTCATTACTTGCTCAAGTTCCTGAGGACCTTAACCCCTGACACCTGAAACTTTATTCCAACCTTTGATCGGAAATAGCATCTGAAGCCAAGAGTTAGAGAATACGTCAGTTTCTTTGAATTTCTCACTGGAATTATCTCTCTTTCTATTTTTGTTAACCCTATATAACCAACTACTGCTGCCACTACTGCTACTGCTAATAAAGAGTCTATCAAGATTACCAATCAACTTCTCAGTGTTTTTAAACCATTTTATTCAGCTAGCCGTTCTTGCCTTATCTATTTCAAACATTTGTGTTTAAGTTTTTCTTTGTCTGGGATCCAACCCGAGCTGTGTACGATTTCGAGACAAAAGTGTTTGGTCTGCATACTATAGAGTAAATTTCTCTATCTTTTGGTTCGTTATTTAATATCGATATCTTTTTGGTTGCTTTACTGAAGTTTATGTCCAGTAATCGTCCTTCTCGCCCCTCGGATCAGTCGATAGATACCACTACTGGGTCCAACACTCCAAATGTTACATCTGCCAGCTCGTCAGACGCTCGAAGGCAGGGATTATTTCGACGTTTAGCAGCTTCTCCACGGCCATTCTCAAGGAACACACAGCGCTCTTATCCTACTATCTCAACTTCCTCCATGATTGAGGTAGATTCGAGGACTGCTTCTGATTCCGATGAGGACCCAGACTTTACGGAAGATATCCGTAGGCCTGGTCTGCCCAGATTTGAATCTCTCGCTCCATCTCCTGTAGTAACACCGCCTAGTGAGCCGGTTAATGATGAAATAGGTTATGAAAGACAGTCCCGATGGGGTAATGTCCATAATGCTTCTGCTCCTCGACCTCACTCCACTGACTCTGTTCTGCGAAGACCCAACAGTGTTCCTCGCAATCTTAACTTATTCCAACGGGTTCGCTTTCCGGAAAATAATGAACATGTCTCTAGTACGTATGTTTATTCCCATGAACCGGAAATGTCAACTGACCAACCAAACCCAAGCCATCACGCTCCTCAGACCTCCACTTCTCAATCTTCGACCGGAATTGCTCCGGATAGCATACCAGATCCAGCTCATTCATTTCCAGTGCCTCCTGATAGAGTTTTGGCTGCTTTAGAACGTTTAGAAGAGTTAGAGGAAGTGGAGCCTACTGCCAGCAAGAGCAGAGCTGATCGTTCTGAATTCGAGGCTTCCACCTCTGAAACATCATCAAATTCGCACAGAAAACGCAACTCTAAAGTGGATTTTAATATTTCAGTTTTCTCTCCAACTGAGATCGACCCAGAAAAGCAAGGATCTGGAAACCGTCGCAATTCTGTTGAGTCATACGATACCTCGGCTAATCCTAATGATATTCCTCTCTCAGAGTTTCCGTCATCACGAGAAGACTCGTTGAAAGAGCATGCTGGAAAGTTGGTCAAATCACATTTTCTTCCTGGTGCTTTAAGATCGTTCCGTCACGCTTTGAGTAGATCTGATGGCTCTAAAGCGCCAGAAATCACTGACTATGTGGGTGCCATAGACGAAGGCATAATCAACGATGGCACAGAATTTATTCCTCCTCCACAGCATGTTCGCGGTAGTGTTCTTTCTGCGTTGCTTCGTCTCTACAATAACGATGATAGCTCCGTTAATACCCTATACAATTCTGGTACTACTTCATATAATGCTAGCCCTTCCGCATCTGCACCTTCGTCTTTGCCGAGCTCTGGAACCAGCACCCCAGTCGGGCCTTTTCTTTACAACAAAAAGAAGAATCATTCTTCGAATTCGCTTGGTAATTTTTTTTCCAAATCTGGTCTCTTAGCTGCAGGATCGCAAGAGGCTAGACGAGGAAGGAAAACTCTACTTGATAAGGAGAAATTCAAGCGGAAGAAAGATGTTCGCCATAAAATTACTGTCCATATTGCTGAAATTTTACAAAGACAGAAGTTCATTATTAAACTTTGCCGAGCATGGATGTTATTTGGAGCTCCGACTCACAGGCTTGAAGAGTATATGGTCATGACTGCTAGGGTGTTAGAGATTGATGGCCAATTTCTTTATGTCCCGGGATGCATGATTGTCTCATTTGGCGATGCTTCAACTCATACATCAGAGATGCAACTTGTGCGTGTTCCTGAAGCGATGAACTTGGGCAAGCTCCATGATACACATGCCATCTATAAAGAAGTAATTCACGATCTTATTGATGTTAATGAAGCCAGTGCACGTTTAGACGAGCTTCTAATGAGTAAGACTCGTTATACTCAAACTATGTGTATCTTTATATACGCTTTTGCATCTGCTGTGGTATCGCCCATGTTTGGCGGGTGGTGGACAGACCTTCCGATTGCAGCTGTTTTAGGGCTCATTGTGGGAACTCTGAAGTTCTATGTAGCTCCACGTAGCCCACTTTACAATAATGTGTTTGAAATAAGTTCTGCAATTTTGGTGAGTTTCTTTGGACGTGCTCTTGGCTCGATTCATTCGAAGGACCATGGTGTTCCAACTTTCTGTTTTTCTGCTGTTACACAAGGGGCTTTAGCTTTGATTCTTCCTGGATATATCATTTTGAATGGAGCCCTAGAATTACAATCGAAAAATATTCTATCTGGGGCGGTTCGTATGTTTTACGCTATCATATATTCTTTGTTTCTAGGGTTCGGGATTACTATAGGTGCTGTGATTTATGGATGGATGGATCATGATGCCGTGAGTAACTCCGTATGTGTTAGGAGCGTTTCCCCATGGCTCCGATTTGCTTTTGTGCCATTGTTTACAATTTGTCTAGCCATGATTAATCAGGCCAAAATGTCACAACTTCCTGTCATTACCATAGTGTCTGAGGCTGGTTTTGCTGTTCAGTTTCTGTTGAACCACTATCTTTATAATGCGACACAAATCTCATCGGCTTTAGCAGCATTTGTGATTGGCGTGCTAGGTAATCTATACTCAAGAATAGGACAAGGTTTGGCTGTAGCAGCAATGCTGCCAGCGATCTTTGTCATTGTTCCCTCTGGAATTGCTGCACAAGGATCTCTCATATCTGGGCTGGCCCTAGCCGATAATATAGTGGGAGAAAGTAAGAATATTTCAAGCACTCGCACAATAACCACTGGTGCGTCTGTTATTACTGAAACTATCTCTAGTACCAGTACCAGTCTAAGCACTTCTCTTTCTACGACTTTTCTTAGTGGAACAACCTCGGTAATATCGAGTGTGTTACCTACTACTGTGGTAGAGGAATTTATAACTACGAGAACGCGAGCTGTCGTTATTGAGCTTGCTCCTTCAGTTACCCAGGCCCCTTCTAGTACTATTACTGGGGTTGAGGCTGCTTCAGCTGATATTTTTTCGGCAGGATTTGCTAATAATATGATTCAAGTTGCTATTGGTATCACTGTCGGTTTATTTGCAGCTACATTGGCAGTATATCCATTGGGAAAGAAGAGATCTGGGTTATTTACGTTTTAATTATGGATAGCATTATTACAATTTTATTTTATTTTATTTTATATTTTCTATTATGAGAAATGAAAATTAATTAAAAACCTTTCGGATAGTGGTTCAGAAAGTAATCAATATTCTGATGGTCCAATAGTTGAGTAGCTACTTGCTGTTAAACTTTATCGAGATTTTTTTGAACATTTCTCCAGCCTTAATATTTCATTGTGGATACGTAGATAAAGCTTGATTCTGTCAGTTTTACTATTGATCCCCAATAAATACAGAAGAATAAATTTGAAACACTCTTAGACTGCCGTTGTTATCTAGAGAGAATTTGATTTGAACAATCCAATCCCTGATTCTATACTATAATGGTACAAACTAGAAGATCAGCTCGTCTTTCTGACATAGAAAAAAAGCTCAAAAATAAAGACTCTAGCACCGAGTTAGATAAAAACGTGTCTGAGACTAAAAGAAAAAGTGGTTTTGAAGAAAGTTCTATCCAAGATGAAGGGGGCAGCGATGGTAATAGCGATGATGATGCACCTGAAGAGGTTTCGTTTGTTGGAAGTCGAGATAGCGTGAAGAATAAGCAAAGTATAATAGAAGATAATTTACGGGTACTTCGAGAAAAAGAGAAAGAACGACGAAGAAAGCATGCTTTACTACTGGAAGAGCAAGCGAAGGTGAAGAAAGAGCGCTTATTAGCGCAGAAGCAAAAAGAACAAGACGAACAAGACGATGGGTCTGATGACGAGTTACCTACAGAACTACTTGATGAAGTTGAAAGGCAGGTCTCTGTACAGCAACAAGTTGATGAGACTCCAACGGCCACTAAGAATACTATAGTGGGTTCAAAGAAATCGGCACACAAGAGGTTCGATGAAGAGGTGGAGATCAATAAGTATCCGATCACAGTGAAGGTTCTTAAGAAAGCGCGCCGGATACCTGCACCTGCTGCCAAATCAGTAGTTGATTTTCGAACGGAGTGGATGAATCGGAAAAGTCTAGACAAAAGAGATCCTCGGCGTCCTCATGTTATTAACCGGTAGTGGAAAACCACAGTGGGAGGGGTGCTCTTATCTAATACGTTATACGATCAATAACTAGTCTTAAACAGAAACTGTTGTCAAGAATAAAGAGGAATGGGGTGACTAGTTTCTTATTGCTACAGAAAGAGACGATAGCAATAGTATGTATATTTGCAATCGAATCATGTTAGTCAGGAGAGTATAAAAGAAAATATGATAATTATTGCTACAGATTAACAATAGCCCCGAACCCAAGTTATGCTTCAAATCGGAAGTGAGATAGTTTGTGATCTAGATGAAGCAGTAATAGAATGAAGATGGAAAAAAAAAATAAAGCTAGATGAGTCAAAGCTATCAACGTACCAACATCATATCGGCCAAGTCATCGGCCATGCGATCGACTTGAGCTCTCCGTACAGCCTCTGCAAGTATATCAAAGGACGGCTGAGCTTCAATGGCAGGTGATTGAAGGCGAATGGGAGTCGTAGCAAGTTTACGATGGGTTCGGCCCCGAAGGTCTGATATACTGCAGGTATCCGATTCAGGAGGATACTGAGATGACATAGACGCTGAGCTGGAATTATTGGAATTTGCTAGAGAAGATGAGCCACTTGAAAACATTCTTATTTTCTTTTGCAGAGGAGTGACAAAATATAAGAAAAAGTGTAAAACCACGTAAAGGAAAGAGGGTGATGAATATGAAAATCAAACTGTGAGAGCTGAGAGCTAGGAAGAGAGGTTTAACCAAGGATCAATAAAATGAGTAGAAGAATCCCCAGAAAAACTAAGCTTATTATATAATTTGTAAAGTTATGGAGGAAGTAGATTCAGAATCAATGGCCCTGCAGGGTCTAAATTCAACTGTCTGTCTCGCCCAGCAAATAAAAAAAAAAATGGGGAAGCTTGTGCTTGGAGAAGGAAGTCTATAAGAGAGGTGAAACGAGCTGAAAATAGAGAGATAGCAGGATCTATACAATATCTCCAGACACAAATATATATGAAAGTCTAACGAATTGTTTAGACTACTTTATTACTTAAATATATAGAAATGAGATCGAAGCAGATACGATGCAGCTAAGATTTCCTACTCGGCTTTGATTGCCTGAGTCAACTAAAGGTTTACCGTATTAAAAAAAACGACAATAAGTACCACACTGCTCGTATGGCTAAGAAGAAGGTTATGGAGATTTAAAAAACAGTTAATAGCAAAGATACAGATCAGAATCAGAAAAAGGGCAAAGTAATTGGGAAAGTATAACTGCTTTTATATGTAACAAGAGCGCCTCGGTTATAAGGCAAGGTCCGGAAAAAGAATGCGGTGCGGGCACTGTAACTCAAGCTTTTGGTCGGGACTAAACGGGATATATAGTTTCGGTAGTCTAACCGTCATTAAACAAACCTCATCAGAATACTTATCCGGGGAAGTTGGGACTAATACAGCCAATCACGGAAATGATATATATTAAGCAGGCCTATCATAAGGTACGTAGAGAGGTCCTCTCAAGTTTAACCTTCTGACTTTTTTCTCTCTTTTTTTTTTTTTCTTTTTATTTTTTTTTGTGGCTGTGGGGGGAAAAAGGTGGGGGAGAATCTCCCGGCTAGAAGCTCCGTGTTTCCTATCTAGCGCAGATCTTCTCGGCCAGAGTTAATGAAAACGACACAGAACAAGATAACGGATATTTGGTCTAAACTGAGAAGGCTGAGATGAATCGGATAAATTTTTATAGAAAAAAAAAATTGGCAGAAGAATGGCAAATATTTTAATAATTCAACAGTATACGGCGATGTCTTTAACTTCGAGTTTGATCCTCATTTTCGGTATTGTATACGGTTTTTATCACACAATTTGTCTCTTATGCTGTGGTAGGTTTTTCTTTTTCCCCTCTTTGAGAAAAGCTTATCCATTCTAAACATTGCCAGGAAGAATATAATACAGCACTAAAGTTAAAACGCCCAGCATTAGCACCACCGACTAGGAAAGTGAGAAGAAAAAAGAACAAGTACTAATGTTTCATAATATATTTTATATATAGAGTTATTTCTATATATATCCATATTTGTATTTATGTTTGTAATTTATTTGTAACTATACAGAAAACCCTTCTATCTATATATCCTGTCTTCACCATGGCTCAGAATGGTTAGTTAATTCCCCTATCACTCCGTAGTTTTCCCGGGGTAAAAACTATAATTCCTCTCAAGGCTAGATAAAATTAAAAGCCCATTTCCGTTATTTTCCGATGCTCCCAATCCAATCCCACTGGGAGTCAGACGAGCGAAGCAAATAAGCTTTTTTTTGGCTCTATTACTATTATTCTCTCTGGATTAGATAGCGCTAGCTGCTACGGAATTTTAAAGGAATTGAGATATTGGAGCTAATAACATTACGCACCAGCAAACCGTCCTGGTTTTTTAAAAACTGGAGCATGTTGAGAATTCGATATTCCACTATAGGCATGAAAGTTACACTCACGTATTGGTTAGTAATTCTGTAAAGATCAGCTTTACAACAGGCCAGACGTTCGAAGCTGGTTCTGCAGAATCGTGTCTCCCACTGCGTTCATTACAAACTTGATCTGCTGGGTGTCTGTGGCGCACGTAAAGTGGGTGTATATCTGCGGCCCGTAAGCTGGAAGTCCATGGAGAAGCCGAGATTTGATGTATTGGGCACAAGCCCGGCCGGTGTTAGGACCCGTGTAATCCGGAAAATAGTGGCCCAGCGGCTGGTTAGGCAGCATCTCCTCAAACAGGTCCATCTTATTCAAGAACAAGATCACGCTCGAGTTCCGGAAGAAAGGCGAACTCACCACCTGGCGAAACAAACTCACGTCTTCATCCAGTCGGTTGTAGGTAGGGTCCTCGACCAAAACCTTGGCATAGTCGCACAGCGAAACTACAAACAAGATGGCCGTCACTCCCTCAAAGCATTGGATCCATTTGCGCCGTTCCGACCGCTGTCCGCCCACATCCAGCATCTGGTACGTGACTCCTTTAACCTGAAACAGCTTTTCCACTATCCCCGTGGTGCGCACCCGCACCCGGAGGATATCGTCGTCGTTGGGTATATAATCTGAAGAGGTCAGTCTAGCAGGGGTCTGGGCTAGGTCCTCTAGAAAAAAAGCCCCGCCGTCGTCTAGCTGCAGCGTCTTGGGCCGCACTCGCAGCACTTCCTGGGTTACATCCGACCGCCAAAGATCCCGACAAGCCTGGACGATATCCGTCGACTCGACCAAAGAGCAGGAAGCGTTGCTCATCAAAATGGCCTCGGCGGCATCGCAGTACAGCTTCTCGCGGATTGCAACCATTTCTTGAGCCGTGGGCTGCTGCTCGAGCACGCAATCCACTAATAGTCGGGCTCCCATGATTATGTTGGAATGGATATGTTGACGGCACGTGAGACGATACTCCAGACTGAAGCCTGAACTATGGATGAGATCCATTTGCTTCAGAATGGTGGTCTTGCCGGATTCCCCAGCACCCAGTAGCAAGATCTTCACCATTTTGCTGCTCTTCTGCCGACATTCCTGCATTTGGGCCTGCAGCCGATCTGACAGGAGTTTAGCTTCATAGTCCGGGTCGGTACAATCGTAATCTTCGATCTTTGACTGGCCACAACCCATTGTTACCTAGGACGTGGGACGTTGGTAAGAATGAAAGAGAGTCTGAATGTGTATCTGTCTGCGACTGTCTACGTCTGTGCAGTCAGTGTGTAGGATCTATATTCTACAGAATATATAATCCACACCTTTAGATCAGCTTGAAACCTGTGCGGTCAAGGTAAAGACAGGTAAAACAAGTGAAGGAAAGAAACATGGATGAAAGATATATGTCGAATATTAATAGACATCTATCAAAGAGTCCCTTCTTAACCAATGAGGAAGCCGGAGTCAAAGCTTGGACGCAATAAGGTTTGAGATGGGCAGTTTCAAAGAGACCTTGCCAAGGAAGAGGCGAGGGAACTAGTGGTGTATATTACACATAAATATAGTAAATGCCCAGTGATTAAATACAGGAGAAACCAAAGACCGCATGATACCAGAATTAATTAACATTTCACAACCGATATTTTCGATCATGCCTAAGATATAGCTTCAATGTTTTGTTTCATTTATCTATCTCTGTTGATGTGCTCTCAACGCTAAGCTTTTTTTTTTTGGCTGGGTTGGAGTTGTATCCCAACCAACAACCACAGACTACTTTGATATCAGGTTACCCGGCCCAGGCCGCGGCCGGACCTACCCTCTCGGTACACACACACACACACAAAACACACTTTGTACTACTTACGTATAAACGAGGGGTGCAAGCCACACACTCACACTCGCCAGAAGGGTGGAATTACTAAGTACTATATAATTGTTACATAAGAAAAAAGAGATAAATTCTAGTACAAACCCGAGAGCCTCACCCGTTGAGATCGGGCGAAGTCCACTAAACCGATAACCGATAAAATTGGGACAGCAACTGGGACCAATATTAGCTCGGCGGTGATCGAGGCGGTAGTGATGTTTCCTGATATCTCAATGCAAAGAGAGCGGGAGGGGATCTACAAGTAAAGATTTAATATCTCAAGATTATGTACAAGGCATGAATGATACTGGGGTTAGTAGAAAGGACGATTTAAACAAGAATGTGCAAGGGATTGTGTGTGTAGTGTAACCCAACCCACCGCCCCTCAAAACGACCAGACCCAAGACAAACCTCCACCGGTAAGGCCGGCCAGGGTCAGGCCAAGATAATAATAAGATCGTGAGGGCGAATCTAAGGGGGGAGAAAAAAAATACTTACCCTGGAATCCAGCCAAAACAACAAAGAATAATGTTGATGACCACGTCAATGCCACAGCCTCGTTCGAGAAAGACTCCAAGAAAGGGGATGAAGATGGCTAAAAGGAGGTTAATAAACAACAGGAACAATGGAAGAAAAACAGAAAGAAGGTGGGGGAAAAAGCAGACGTCGAGACTCAATTGGTTCTTGACCCAAAAAAAAAAAAAAAAAAATAACCCCGGAATTACTTACCAATAATGATTTTCGCAATGTCAGATCCGGTGAGAGCCATTTGTAATTGAGTGAAATAGAAGGAAAGAGAACGCAGAGAGATAAATCAAGAAGATGGTTTAAGATTTTGGGTGATGGGCATTTATTTATAAGGCATCGAATCGCACAAAGAAAGTCTAGTTCACCCAAAATCTAAGGCAGGAAAGTCGGCCGGCCAATGACAAAGGCGTGTATAGTTCGTTCTCTTGTTTGATTGGTCGGAAGGCGGGGGAAATTGTTCCTTATAAGGTTGGGAAACCGCCTTATCCACAACCGGGCATCATGGTACATGATATTATTATTGGGAAATATTATGACATCTAGTAATAGATATGGAAATACTATATTGAAAGTATATAGTCTACGGTAGATTACGTAGACTATCAGAAAAATTATTGTTCTAAAAAGATACGGAAAGACTTTATTTTTGTAAGTTACTTTCTCCAGGCTGTGGTCCTGTGAGTGATTGTAACTAGTTAGATAACTTTTGAAATTTACTAGGAATACTTTGAGTTTAATACTATCCGATCTATCTCTGTTGTAGCACCAGAAGAACTGTTCTTCTTCTTTTGTTTCTTTTCTGGACGGAGATATTTGAGAAAACTTTTATTTATAATTAAATTTTCAAAATCATTTCGTATTCTGCTTTGGTTAGTCTACTTTGGTTCAGGTAGTGGTTCATGAATTTGTGGATGACAAGCTTTTCTAGAATCTCGTTTATTTATGATGTCATACATTATTCATCAGCATAGCCGCACCACTGCATTGTACGAATTTCTTTGATCATGACACTTTTAAATAGCCAATGAATGACTAACTAACATGATTTTAAACCAAACTACCTATATTTTGGTTCTAATTTCGATTGTTACTTTTTTCCTTTTTATATTTAATCTTATAACCAAGGCCTAGCTGTAGTGGTACTTTTACTAATTAATGTTCGTTCCATCATTTTTCTCTCCTCCCAAGAACCCTTTCTCTTTTTTTTTTCCCCCTTTTTTTTACCCTCCCTCTTCATTTCCTAGCTATTACCACCCACCACCACTCACCCAATCATAAATAGATAAATCAGTTTCCACTTCAAGGATTATTTCAGCTGTTCCTATCTTTTCATACCAATGTCATTAGAAGAATTACCCGAACAAAGTAAGTCATATCAATTTTAATCTAATTTTCTCTTTTCCTTTATTTTATTTATCATTTATCTAACTTCTCAGTTTCCCGAGAGGAAATGAAGGCTGCCAAACTTCCTTTGGC